>BGPR01010329.1:448-52967 GCA_013235015.1 Araneus ventricosus | reverse complement strand
AGAACAAACAAAAAAAAAATTGTAAATTCTCATGAAAAATTCACTTTAACTATTTGAGGCGCTTGGGGCACCGGAAGATATAAATGAATTTCTCTCAATAAAAAAAAATTATATAAAACTAATATACTTAAGACACAACTTTCCCCCCCCATGCCAAAAATAATTTCGAAATTTTTTTTTCCTATACTTTCGATCGATCCACCCTAATTGACATTTCTTGCCACTTTCCAGAGAATAACAAAATCAGGATGTTTTAAAATTAGGTACGAAAAAACTTTATTATGCTGGAAGTTAGTGGGTTTCATTAGGAGGATGTCAACTGAGTGCTGAGATTCTTCTGCTTATATTATTCATGCAGTAGTAGAAGACGGCCACAATATCAGTATGAGTTTATTAATAAGTCATCAATTCATAGAACTGACAAATAAAAAAAGAAAGGAATCTGCCTAATCCATAAAGTATATTTGAAATGATATTCTGCCAATTATAAGACTGCCACTATTGTTTCATTTGGTGACAGAGAACAGCTCATTGGTGTTCCAAAATTACAAATGTAACTGGAAAGAGCAAGCACGTTTGATTGCTTGAACACATTGGTGTCTGAAACTAATGTGCAGATTTTGTGCAGTGACACAACTGCTTCAAACACTTTTGCTGCTTAATGGTGCATGTATCGCTTAGAACAAAAAACTAAATAGAGAAATGTTGTTTTTCCCATGCCGCCATCACATATATGAGCTAAGTTTTGTAAATGTATTTGAAAGCAAAAATAAGGAGGTATCAAAGTCTCATATACCGCTTTTCCAAGGCTTGAGAAAAAAATTGAAAAAACATCAATATTAATAATATCAAAATGGGAAAGAACATGGAATGGCATTTTAATGAGACACAGAAATGAAAGAAATGTTAGTACCTGGAAAAGAAATTAAAGAAACAAAACTGAGGCAACTTTAAAGAGCTCAACGGAACTATCCATAATGTTTGGGAGGAAATACTGAAAAGAATGAATCCACCGGTGCAATGCATCAAGCTCGATGGATCTAAGAGCACTTATTCTTTAAAAAAATGTTTTTTTGCTCAGATTTTCAGTAACCCTTACAGTATCTGTCGAACATGAAAAGGATTTAGAGACATTTCGCTATTCATTGCAACTGTGTATGTGATGCCATGGCTTAATTGCAGTGCAGCTGTAAAAGCACCCACACAAGACCTCCACTTTAAAATCTTTAAAATACACGAAGGATTGACGAAACAGTTTCAGAGCAGCCTCAAAAGAAGTTTAAATAGCATCTTGTGGTATTTATCAGAAGAATTGTCAGTTTTATGCCTTTGATGAGGATAACGCACAAGTGAAATTGAAAAATTGTAGCAAACTTGAATGCGAGTGTCTACACATGGTATGGGAATATTCCTTCAGTGCGAAGCGCAGGACGAATTATTTTTTTAAGTTTTATTATTTCTAGTATTATTTAGAATGTTCACATGTTGTATTTACCTTGCATTCTGTTACTACTGTATTTTAGATAAAAACATTAGGGACGTGATTTTTTGTTCACTAAAGCAAAAAGACTTTCTTTCAATTCATATGGAAACTTGTTTCTTCAAGAATGCCCTTCAATCTGGGGAAAATAATGTCACATTTGGTAGTTTAAACCGAATCATCACTGATTAAACAGCACGAGTAATGACAGTGCTGAAAGAGGTGTTAAATATAATGTAGGACTTAACGGGTTAGTAACTGTTGATTAGAACAAAAAACAATTTGTTCTTCGTTGTGTCCAAGATCACCGCTAGCATATATCCAGATTGCAAAAAATCAACGCTAAAGAAAATATCACACTAATTTTAGGTGCCTGCATCGCTCACATATGAAAGTATTAATGTATATATGAGATGAAGATTTATTAATATAATATTTAATAATAACACTGAGTATTTTATTTGTAGCAAATAATCATCTATTGTAACATTGAAAGTTCCGATCCAGGTCGGCACGAAAGTAATTTCATCCTACCGAACTCAAATATACCGCTGTGAGTTAATTCTGGATCAAAAGAACAATTTTAGAGGGCGGCAAAAAAATGTCAAGAAAATTTTTTTTTGACCAAAATAAGGACACTATAATGTTATCATCCTCAAGAGTCCATCTCACACTGACAATTTATTTTGAAGCAATGTCAAGGCTCCTCACAAGGAGTGTGTAGAAGAAAAAAAGCAATATACAAGTACAGTTAAGAACAAACCTTTTTTATGGCAAAGTTGCAAGCAAGTGAGACCCCCCCCCAAAAAAAAAGATCCTCACCTTTGCTGAAAACGAAATCAACAATCCCCCCCCCCCCAAAAAAAAAAGAAGGTAAAGGCAGAATCGTGGTAAGAAAGGGCTTGCATTACGTTTCCATTTTCCCCATCACTTATCTCTGCTTCATTCAGGTATCTGGAACAGATCAGCCGAAGTCTGCCAGATTAGTTGGAGCTTTGAAAAGGAAGTTATTTACAGCAAAGCTTAATCTAACCGGCATGCTCGGAAACGCCGATTCTGATACCTGAAAAGTCCGGAGAAGTTGAGTATCCGGGAAAAATGAGGGGTGGGGTAGATTGTAGGCTTTTGTTTTTTTTAGATATTTTCAGCCAATACAATTTTTAAGAATACTTCTGTATTTTCCATAACATTGTATTTACAAAACATATTATGAAGATCTTAATTTAACACAGATATGATAAAAAAAAAGTATGATCTGTAGCCGAATTTTTACCGTAAATATATAGATTGAAAAAATATAAACATATAAAAATAGCGGACGAAACTGAAAAATATTCTACTCAGCAAGCATAATAAAACTCTTTTAAGTGATCATAAACAAATCCCAGATTGAATATCAAAACTAATTACAGTAGAACCCTGCTAATCTGAACTAATTGGGACCAGTGCCTGTTCGGATTACCCGAAATTACGATAACAGTAGAAAAGAAAAAGATGTGTGCTAAAAATAACTAAGTTATAAGTAATCAATACTACTATCTCTTGAATTCTTCTATTCAAAAGCAATAGAAAGAGAATATGTCTCCCCTTTTCATTAGAATAATGGATGTGCTCCTGTATGAAGTGACCTTATCTTACGGCGAATTGCATTAGTTTCTTCAACGCATACAAAATTATGCGTGCTGAAAAAGTACTTTTTTGCTTTTAGTATATGTATATTTAAATCTTTTTAATTACACATAACTTTCGAAAATCAAATCAGTTCGGATTAACCAGAATTTCGGATTTGCGGGGTTCTACTGTATCTTTTAAAAAATTGCAAGGGTTATTGCACAATACGCGAGCCTCCAATTCTCCCGCACATGATATTACGTAATCGGAATCAACATCTGCAGGTATTCGGAGAGTAAATAAATGAAGGAACAGAAAGAGACTTACCAATCTGGAGTAACCCTCATGAGATTTTTTTTACCAATTCTGTCCCTTTACCTTTTTTACTTTCTCGTATACGAAGTATACAAAGAGAAAGTATTGTAATCATCAAAAAATTTGAACTCGAGATTTTGAAGAATCTCCACGTTTTAGACCTCCCCGAGTCCAAAAAACACAATTTTGGAATTATGTCTGTGAACACAATTACCCGAAAACGATTAGAGCTACGGGGACGAAATTTGGTATGTGGTCTTTAAACATAATTTGTAGGTTTCTATCAAATTTTGGACAAAATCCGTCAACAGGAAGTCTGTCTGTCTGTATGTCCGAAGTCATGCGAACACTATAACTCAAAAACTTGAATAGCTATATGGATAAAATTTGGTACAAAGTTTTATCGTCATGAATGTAGGTCCGTATAAAATTTTGGGCCAAGTCTGTCAACTGGTTGACTTCGCATATTTGATTTTATCGCCATTGTACGAAGCAAAAGAAAGGCATGTGTTTTTACTGCTGTTCCCGTAATATGATCTGTCTTGGCTCACTGCCAAATTCTTCTCGAATAAAAGTGAATTAATTATGGAGTGTTTTCTTTTAATTTTTCTTTCACGCCGAAACATTTTCTCAATAAGAGTTGCATATTTATTTGCAGTTAGTTTTATTTTCTATATTTCGCAATGCATTTTTTTCTGAGTGGATTTTGCATTATTTTTACTTTGACAAAACGAAAGTAGTTGTTAAAAGTAAAGTTATAAAGTAACAAACCAAAATTAGTGTCAATTGATTCATCAGTTCTGTTTTTCATGCTTTTTTAATTTCTTAAGCACTCTGCCAATGTGCATGATATTTTCAACTACAACTATCGGTAGTAAATTTGTAACAATCAGATCGGAGATATTGCTGGCAAGCTAAAAGGCTGCTTAGATGTGTGCAAATCTTTTAGTAACTTACATTAGATAATTAAAATTTGGTATGTGGTCTTCTAATTTATCCACGCGGTGGGAGGGGAAACAGCACCTTTTTGGGGAAGTATACGAGAAAGTTTAGGGGAGGCCAATCCCGCTGGTTTCTGGTTGTAGATTTCGTTTTTCAGCGAAAGGCGAGGACCTTTTATTTATTTGTTTTTTTGGTTCTCACTTTTGAAACCCCCCCCCCCATAAAACAAGTCCGTGTACGTCACAGTACTGTATATATATACACACACACACACACACACACACACACACACAGAGTCACTCAAAAAAAGTAACAAGTTCACAGGATTTTATCATAATGTATAACTTAAATATACTTCTTTTCTTTTGTTTCATTTGTATATCACATTTTGATAAATGCAAATCATAGTAACTCAAACAAAATTCATATATTAATGCAATTATGATTACAATTTAAAGTAAAAGAAATCAAGTTAGAAAAACTGCTCAAAAAAGTATTGGGACACTGTCCAATAAATTAAGAAAAAAATATTAACTTGATAGTTAATATCTTGTTGGTCCACACGTGCACTTTATGACCTCTCGCAGTTGATTTGACATGGATTTGATCAATTTTGCGCAAAATGATCTGCTGATTTTGGCCCACTCTTTGATCAGACGTTTTCTTAACTCTTGCTTGTTAGGAATATTACGTTCATTGATTTCTTGCTGCAAATAATCCCACACATGTTCAATGGTATTAATGTCTGGACTCTGGGCAGTGGTCTTAATCACACCAGGACAGTGGTAGAGGACCCATAACTTGCAAATATCAGCAGCAAGTTTTGGGTCGTTATCCTGGTAGAATTTAAAATGTCTTGAGATTCCCAAGTTGCTTGCATTTTGCTTTAAATTTCACTCGAGAATGTCAAGGTAGACATATTTATTAATTGTACCATCTATAAAGTCTAACTTCCCACACCAGAGCTTGCCATGCAATCCCATACTAATTGGTTGGCACCTCTATATTTTACAGTAGGCCGCAAATTTTTGATATGCAATGCTGTATTTGGTGCGTGCCAAACTTTTTGCTTGCCATCCGATCCGAAAATGTTTATATTTGCTTTCATCCACAAAAATTACATTTTGCCAAAATTCTGTTGGCTGCTTTATGTACATTTTAGCAAATGCCAGTCTAGCTTTCTAATTTGCTTTGCTGATGTAGAGCTTTCTCCGAGGTACTCTGCCATAATACTTATGCTTTTTAAAAACATTTCTGACAGTTTCAGGATTTACAGATTTCTGTAACCTACTTTTACATTTTAGAGTCAATTTTACTGCGCTAGTTTTTGGATTAATGTGAGCTTGTCTCACAATCCAGCTCTCTTCAAGTTCACTAAACGTCCTTGGACGCCCTGATCTTTGCTTGGTTTCAGCACTATTTGTTTTCTGCAACCTGCGAATAATATTAAAAACAGTAGATTTACTGAGCTTCAAGATTTGTCCTATACAACGAACTTATTTGCTATTTTTCCAATGAGCTATTACCAGATTTCGCACATCAGCTGAAATATCTTTGTTTCTCACCATTGCTCCATACAAAACCTTTTCTGTTGATACTTTATGTCTAAAAAAAAGTGGCAGTAAATTAAACTTTATTGATCCTCTATATATTTCTTAAATTTCTCATTTCAAAATTGTCCCAATACTTTTTTTAAAAAATGTTTGCATTTAAATTATATTTAAAAGGCTAGATCAAATTGTAATTCCAAAATAGTAAGAAATTTTCCTTATATACTGTATACCAAATGTTAAAGCATTTCTTGATTAATTTTGTTTTCGTTTTAATGTGATTAATATTTTTATAATGATATATTTTCCACTTGAATGGAACGGCGCTGGCGCACAAATGCAAAATTTTGGCATGTGGATGTAAAATTTTTAGAAAAACTCATTTTCTAATTTTTCCGGTTAGTTGAGCTTTCCGGATACTTGAATGCTGGACAATCGAGAATTCGCTGTAAAATGTTTCATCCTGTATAGATCAGTAGGTATGTTTTGAAATAATCACAATGAATTAATAGATACTTATAAATACATTTTTAACCACAATTTAAGATTTTCAGACCTATATAAAAAATACATATGGATAGAAGTTATGAATAGAACATGAAACAAAATGTTCAACAACTATTACAAACTTGCATTTGATATAAATTGTGATGCCTTTTAATTTATTTTATAGTGAAAGGTCAAAATTTATGGCATACTCTTTACTCAAGATTAGCATTCACAATGCCTTGATTGCAATTCAAATTACTTATATACTACTTTAATCTCACATATATATTTATATATGCGAGATTGAAGTAGTATAAAAGACTTAATAAAGCAATGGTAGAAAAACTGGTTTGAATGCATTGAACATCGATGCATAAAAAGGCAACAGATTTCCGAGTATGTTTTCATACATTTAAAGTAGATAGTACCAGTTTAAATCTTGTCACAATTCCATCAGCCCAAACAATACACACAAGACTTGCAGCATTAGAAGCCCTGCTATAAAGCATTCTGGCCTGGTTGCAATGATAATAAAGGATTTTGTCTTACCCTTTCTCGTTCAGTAACTCACAATATTTCTCTGCTCCTCATATTCTAGTTTACGAGATCCATCTCAAATACTCTACGGAACCAAGTTGGGTGACTGGAGATGAATGACATTATCCTAGCCTTTTTCAATATATCAAAAATTTAAAAAGCCATGCTGTTATTTTCATTCCAATGTTGAAGGAAAAATGGGAATTCCTGTGATATTTTATACGTAATGAAATGAAGATTTAATTCCAGAAGAACTTAGAAATGTGGATCTGTTTGTATATTTTATAATAAACTTGTTTTCAAGCTTCAGAAGAATTTATTAACCACTACATTAGCACCAACCTGGCACTACTGACATATTTGAAAAAATTGAGATAATTGGGCAAAAGAACATGTTGAAGTTTAGTTTATATATAGGAAGTTCATTAAATCTGTTAAGTAAAAAAATAACGAAGTTTTCAGTGGAAAATGGGACATGTTAAGTGCACTATCTCTTGCTGTTTCGTGGTGGAAGAACATATATTAAGGGCACTTAACATTTTCCATGAGGAACCTGCTAAACTTCAGTAAAATAACATCTGCTTCCACTAAAGCCGAACTGTTTTCAGCATGGGAAATAATATTAATGCAGATGAAAATATTGACAAGACAATTCAAAAACAGAAATCGTTTGCTTTTAAATTAAGTTTTTGCAGTAATTTTTTTACAACATTTCTATCTGGTTTTCATTGCGAGTCATACATCATGCTGAACTGCTTTGCGAGACAAAGAAAGGAGAAATTAACAGAAAAAATAAAGAACATTTTGAAACATCAATTTTTTTTTTCAATAGTGGTTTATTCCAGCAGTGCTGATGTAAATTAATTAATTACTATATGAAGTTGAACCAGTAAAGCAAATTTTTTTATATACTTTCAAAATTTTTCACTGATCTTTTAAATTAGCTTGTTTAGCTATTATACAATCTGCGTTTTTGCTTTTTTTTTACACACTTTCATTTAACTTGACTTTTTCATGTAATGTTTTGTTTTAATAAAACCTTAAATAACTATAGGTTCAGGTGGGGTAAAGTGGTCATACATAAAATAAAATGCTATAACTTTGTAATGAATATTGGTATAAATGTAATTTTTTTTATTTTAGCTTTGAATACTTAAGAACTAAGTTTAACATTCAAAATTATACTAATTGCAACACTTTAGTAGGAGAAAACACCCATTTTGTTTGTTTATGTAGCAGTTTGAAGTTGGAATACCCAATTTAACTTCTCTCCTACATTTTGTTTAATTAAGTTTTCATTAGATTGACTCTGCAGAAAGCATCATACAGATCTTAAGAATACTTCCTCATTAACAGATAAGCTGAATTGATTACAGATATTATTTTATAGTAATTGAAGTACGATGGGGTAAAGTGGTCATAGGGATAGGCTTAACATGCATCATTGTTTTAAAATTTCTTAAGCTTAATTTATTAGACAGGTTTTAGTTAAATATTAATTTAAGATATATTACAGATTATAATTAAAGATATGAAACTGGGTAACCCCAATTTTTGTACCAAAATCATCACATAATGCATATAAGAAATCAGCCAATTGCAAAGAAGATGTACTTTTTAGTGCATCAGCAAATGATTTTATGCTACCTTTTTATTTTTTACAAAGGAGCTAATTTATATTTGCAATAGACTAAAGGTAGTGCCAAAATAGACTAAAGGTAAAGGCTATATCCAATTTCCTTTAGATTTGTAAAAACATATTCTTTTAATTTATGATGGGCACGGAAGTTACATGACTTATGGAACAGTAAAAAAGGCCATACGTTAATTGCACTCTAAAAGATTTGACATGAGCTATACTTACAACTCTATAACCATCTGTTTCATCTATATACTATAAAATATAGAATTCAAGAGAAAAAAGAAAAGTTCAAAAACGATAATGAAGGTTTGACAGAAGAAATTAGTAATAAAACAACTACAAAAAGAAAGAGATACAAGAAAACAGTTAAAAACACGCAAAGAAAAACTTGATAAAAAGCAGAAAATATCTTGTTCAGTCAAGTGAATTCACAATTGAAAATAATCAATTATCACAGTATTTTTGTGAGATCTTGGCAAAATAATATGAGGGGAAGGGGATCAATCAATGAGCTTATTGGACAGGTTTCTGATAAAATAAGAGATTTTCTGTCAATAAAATATCTAAAACTTCAGACTATTACACCTTTCCTGAAAATCATAACATTGATGGAATTTAGAGTCGGATATCCTTAAAATTCTTGATGAGCCAACTTTGATCATAGGTTATTGAAAATGTATAATTTGATCAAATATATTGATTTTCTTTTAAAGTTAAAATGAAACTATATTCAGTTTTTTTTAAATATTAAAAAAACACTTTCCTTACTTATATTACGTTTTTATGCTTATTTCTTTAATTATGATAACTTTACCCCACCCCAAGGGGTAAAGTGGTCATAAAAACATGACAAAAAGAAGTTGTCATAAAATTGTTAAAATCAATTATTTTTCTCCCAAATTTTAATGCAATGTGTTCTTCAATAATGAAATGTAAAATAACAACTAAAAAATGTTAAGTATTTTAACAAATTCTTATATTTATAATCCATACAAGTTAAAAAATGTGTATTTTATGACCACTTGTCCTTATCACATTCATTTTCATGACCCCTACACACTGATAAGAAAGCTTTGAAGAAAGATGTACGAACACCACTAAATTCTTCAGTGCAAAAAATTATTGAACAGGGAACTTCGTTGAATGTGAAATATTTTTATGAAAATTAATCAAGTTAAAAGATAATATCGAATAAAGTTTTTAAAATATCATTTTTTTAAAAACTACACACTCGTTATTACACTAAAAATTAGATAATTTTTTATTATTTTATATCTTTTAGATTTTTATTTAAAATTTATTATTATAAATATTACGGAATTTTGTAATAATTTTTCTCAAATTATGGAAAGAAAATTTAATATTATTAAGCAATCGATTGATAACAAAGTTCTGAAAATATTAATATAGTGTATTGTCATCAAGAACACACAATTGTGCAAAATTTCAAAACACACTAGCAAGCAAACAAAAAATTAATTTAAAAATTTCATTTTCATAAACATGAAACAAGCCAAGTTAAATGCAACAGCAAAGATATGATGATAATGTTTGTGATTACTGAAGAGTTGAAGCAAGGTCTTCGGAAAACAGATAATATTATTATGACAATAATGGAAGAATATTATTAGGAAAAAAATTTACGTAACTACGTTTTCTAAAGTAGGAAATATATTAGTTCACAACAAGTTCTATTTTATTCCACCATTCGAATCTAGCTGTATTTGAATTTGAAGAAAATCAGCAAATATATAGTAGACGGATATAATGTCCATGATGATAAGAATTATACTTAGGTGTATTATACTAATACACCTAAGAGACTTGTTTGCTACAGTAATATTTCTGATAATGAAAGTCCTGATCATTTGAAACCTCAGATTCCCATAGATAAGAATACAGCTCAATTACCTCAAAACTTGCAGATTATTTTGTGACCTTTTAATGCTGCTTCAACATCCAATTTGATTACTTTTCCTTGTTCAACATGATGAAAATATGTACAATTTTATATTCGCACAATTTTGCTGATTATTATTACGCTTATTATGGACAACTGATACTGGAGCGAAGTAAATTGCAGAAAAGATTAAAAACTTAGAACAAAAGTTTCCTTTTCTTAAAAAAATTATATTTTTTTAATGAATCATTAATTCAAAAGGAAAAAGCAAAACCATTTACATTCTTCGATTGTTTTGAGGTTTATGTTTATTATTTCCCAAACTTACATATTGTTTTGTGATCTTTGTGTGTGTGCTATTTCAATATTGAATTTGCTTGCTTTTTCTTGTTTGTGATGAAAATATATATAGTTTTATAGTTATATAATTTTGCCAATTCATTATTGTGCATATACATATTTAATCTACTACTAGTAATTGCAGAACGTTGTGTTGATGCAGAAAGAAACATGCACTTAACATGTTCTTCCACGACTAAGCAAAATAGTTTGACTTTTCAATGGAAGAACATGTTAAGTACAAAAGATTATTAAATTTTTCTATGACTAAAAGAGCTATATCAATAAACATAACAAATTTTGAATGCTTTTTCGTCACTAAAGTACCGGAACAGCAAAAACTGATCGGAAAAACAAAAAAAAAAACAAAAAAATGTAAACTCTAAACTTTAAAGCTTGTTTTCTCAAATTCGTTTAATCGTCACTTAACATGTTCATCCCCTCAGCTCTTCAATTCTGTATACATTTCTGATTCTATGAGCAAATTAAGGTGTTTTTGTTTTTTTACAAAATTACCTTAAGTTCCATCTAATCAACTAGGGTTTATTTTTTACTCAAAAGTATACATTAAAAAAAATCATTCATCCAAAATATAAAATGTTTATTTACACTCTTCATATTCACATGTTTGTTGCTTTGACCAACTAAGAGTTCTTCTTTCCAACATAGGTATCTTAAATATTTAATTCTATTCATCAATATCTCAGTCTAAGTTTGTATTTTAATGCTGTGATAATTTTTCAATACAAGTACGCATTTAGATACGGAATTTTTTTGAATTTTATTGTGGTAACTCAGCACCTCTCAATTTACATTCTTTTTTGATATTGAAATTTTTTTTAAACTCATTATTGTCTATAATGTGCTAAACAGCTTATATTTGCTTCTTGGCAATATTGGTAACTATTTTAATTGGAAATCCTATGTACCACATAACTGGACGATTGATCTTACATATTCCTTTGGAAACTATCACTTCCTTATAACTCAAAATTTACCAGCTACTCAGATTTTGATTTAAGAACCAATCATTCTAAATAAATTGCTCGTCCATCAATTCAAACATGGGATTGTTTTTTTCAATGTCATAACGAAGTTATATATATATTTACTGTACATATACTCTTTTAATTATTTAAATTTCAAAAACGAAACTTACATCAATTTTCTTTTCGTTGGGAGACTTTTTCGCTTTTTTGGAAGGCATAACTTTGCAGTGCTACAAAGAAATGAAGAGATAATAACTAAATTATGAGCGATAAACTACTTAATCCTGCAATTAAATTTAAGGCATATAGTATTATTATCTAATTTTGAAAAAGTTCAGGGAAAAGAAGTCAATATTTATCTCGGCAATTGCGCATGCGCACGATAAACGAACTGAAACTTTTAAATGAATTGGTTACTTGCTACGTATTCTATTTAACTTTTTTTTTTAAAGTTTGATGTAGGATAATCTCAGATACACTGAAATTAAATAAGTAATTTGAAAACTTAAGTTTATTAATAAATTCAATAAATTAATCATTGTTATAATGCATTATCCTGCAGCTTCACATTATCGTTATCAATATATCACAATATAAATTATGTCATCTAAATTCAAAAATGAATGATTAAACAATCCTCCAGTGCAGATAGAACTAATATTATTGGAAATATATTATTAAATAATGACTTTGAACTTGCAGATTATCATAAATAAACACACTCTTCTTGTCAGCCGGATGGCAACAGCTAGTTGCCGGCCTCGTATTTATTTATTTTGTTTCATAATTTTTGAACTTATTTTTCGGGGATTGCTTCAAATCCCATAACTCCTCTAATTCAAGTTCAACTTATTTTTCGTGTCAGATTTGAAAGAGGTATTGCAATCTCAATAAAATCCTTTTTATGTTGATATATGTAATCTCACCTTTTTTTTTTCTAGTAATGGAATTAGGTAGATATAATTTTTTGGTTAATAGCACCATGATCAGTTTTTTCTTCAATTCAGAAGTACTAAAATTAGTAATATCTAATCTGTAAATATTCCAAGATTCGCAGAAAGCTCTCTATGATCAGTGGTGTAGTCGAAAAATAAGCAGTGCCGGATCGCTCTAACGTGGGTGACAAAAATCGCGCTGTTTAAAGACGTTTTCACATTTGCTTGGTAAACTTCTCTGGGGAAAAAACCAGTGTCTGTGTTCCGGCTCCACTACATCCTTGCCTATAATAAATTTATAGATGTGCAAAGTTTTATATATTTCGTATTTTCCTTACGCTGCTCTTCTTTTCATTTTTGTAATGTCTAATATCAGCTGAAGCTCTGTGAAAATTTAAGAATATATCTTTCCTAAATTGTTTGTTCATCACCGCTTTCATCTGCTCTGAATTGTTCAATTATTTGTTTTGAAGGTTTTTTTTTGGTTTAATTCTTTTTTCTGCAGTGTTATTTCATTTATATTTCTGAAGTGATATGCTTTTAAGATGGTCTTAGTTAAACAGTGTGGAACAGAAATCTTTTGACAAAACTAAGTAAAATATAAATATTGTTCCATATAATGGTGCTGATAAACTAGTTGAAAAGTACCAAAATGTCTTAAAAGTTAAAACAATTTATAGATGCATCTAGAGGGATATAACATTTGTGGACTAATGCTCATTGTGATCTGCCTGTCCTACTTCATTACTTTATTTTTACACTACTTAAATTCTTTATTATTTTTTAGTGTCTTGTTCACAGAGAGAAAGTTGTACAATAAAAAACTGTTTTACCTCCTAACAATGCGATAAATTGACATGCAGTGTTTTATGTGTTAAGGTAAATGCTCCAGTAGTGGGCCACTTAAGGGTATTTCCTCAATTATCATCTAAACTTTTGAGAAGTTTCACTAATCTGTATTTTTTTATGGTTGTTCAAACTTTTATCTAAAATAATAATCACCTGAAATATCAAAATAATTGTAATATAATTTTTAAAAAATTAAAAACTTAGATCACTCCTATGCACCAGAAGTGGGCATACCAAAAGTGGGCCACCCAGATTTGTCAATTGTGCGAAAGAAAAAAGAATAAAATCATTATATATAGTAATAATAACAATACATTAACATTATACACTATAAATAATGCAATAAAAATGGCTTGATATAGGTGAAATCTTTTATTTATAGATTCTAGTCACATGAGATTTAAATTTTTTCTCTAACAGCCAATTTTTTATTAAAGGTATATGCTAATTATCGATCTTTCATTTTAAGTTCTGTTTGGGGCATTATGGATATTAAATCTTAATATTTTATGTTGAATAAATCTATTTTTCTTTTATCATCTTCCCTCTACATCCAGAAAAGAGCCCTTTTAAATGGTGATGGAATATTTTTTGATGATCCAGCTATGTGATAGTTATTATTGTCTGCCTCGTTACAGAGCCCAATTAATTCTTGAATATCAGTCTTTTCCTCAAGTGTAGTATAAAATATTTATTATTTAAGTAATTGGTCAGAATGTTCCATTAGTGTACCATTAATGTATCAGAAGTGGGCCATGTGGCCCACTACTGGTTTTGATAAAAATAAAGCAAATCTAATTAAATAAAAAGACTTTACAAGATATAACCTTCTTATTAAACATCACCAAAAAAGATTATTTGAGAGAAAGCATGTGCTCCAGTACTGGCCTCCCTAGGCCCACTACTGGAGCATTTAGTAAAACATTGATCCAAAAGTGGGCCACCCTTCACTATCCATAAATTATCAATATTATTTAATTTAAAGATAGTTTATAATACATTCATTATATAATCAAATAATATCAATAACAATTCATTTTAAAAACAAATAGAATGTATGCTAAAAAATAGTTGAATGAAGAGTTACCTCTTAAGGAAATCACTAAGAATGAGCTAAAAATGCTTCTCTCAGAGACCGACTTCAACAACAAACTTTCTAGCTCCTAACTAAACAGGAAATAAAGGCTGTGCCTTTGGTATTTAGTTAATAAGGGTTTCAGCCTACCAGAGGCAGATCTCTTATTTCATTGGAATGTTGGAATTTCTTGTTTTTCAACTTAAAAATTCAAGTGGCCCACTACTGGTACGTGGCCCACTACTGGAGCACTTACCTTAAATATTTGACTAAATTTTAATTCTTCCTTCTCTCTTTTATTATCTTTGTTCTTGAATGAGTACAGTCGTTTATGATACACATTGATTTCTTATATTGCTACTGTTTGACACTATTCTTTGCTACATTTTCACTATTTTATTGTAACTTGTATTTGTCCCTGTATGCTAGGTACAACTGTTTTTGTATTTTATGATTTTGTTGCACTGTACTGTGTTATTTTCTAGCTTCCTAATATCTTTTCTTCTTGTTTTAATTTTCTTAATGTTTTGTTATTAATCAAGAAATGGTTTGTAGAAGAATGAATAGTAATTGTGAACTTTAGTACTTTCATAACTAATATTGTTTAATTTTATGAAGCAGCATGTCTTGAGTTGGAAACTGCCATTTTCATCTTGTTAAATAGAACTGGCCCATACCAGCAATTGATTGTATGCTGCAATGCTAAGTCTATATTCAGCCTGCCTTCAATCAACCACTGATCTGATGTCTACTGTAGTTTGCTTTGTTTTAACATAAACTAGAGTTGTTCTTCCAATATTAGCTATACTGGTGATCTTCAGAACTGCTTGTTGCTGAAATTTGTGTGTACAGGATTGGTTAAATTTGGAATTATTATTATATTGACCTTGCGATTTTGATTATTCTTCTTGTTTTAACCCCCTGTGCACGGCTTGATTTTGATACATTCTGGTTCTGAAATATGGGGCATTTTAAACGGGATTACTGTATTTAATAGAATTATGGGGCATTAAAAACAAATGATAATGAAATAGACTTCTAGCGCTATCTAGAGGCAAAACAAAATGTGAAATAATGACTATTACAATATTTTTAGCCTACACTGAGAAAAAGCGGGATCTGTATTGAAAATAGGGAAATAAACTTATGCATGCTATTTTCACATGGCCCATATTAGGAGACGGATTTCTTATCCTGTGGAAATGTCGGGAGCCATATGTGGAGGGTTAAACATCCATGAGTCCAATTTTTGGAATTTTATGTTTTTCAGAGTACAATTGTTCAAAAGTTCAATTTCCAGGTGAAGGATATATAGTATGTAGTTTTCATACCAAATTTATGGATTTCTATCAAATGTTGGATGAAATCCAATTATCAGAAAACTGTCCGTCTCTATGTTCATATGCATGTAGACACAATAACATAAAATGTCAGATGGTTAGAATTAGAGACTTAGAATTTAGATTATGATCTTGTTACCAGACTTTAGATCTGTATCAAATTTTGGATCAAATACATTAAAATGAGTAGAGTGTTTTCTGTTCTGTATGTATGTGTGTATATGAATAGTATGACTGAAAAGCTACTTATGAGCATGAAATTTGGCATGTGATCTTGTTACTAAAATTGCAGATCTGTATCAAATATTGGATCCATTTGGTTGAAAGGACAATTTCCAAAATTCATTCTCTGATTTCTTTTTTCTCATTATATTAAAAAGTACAAAATGCTCCATTTTCTGCTAGTTTCAAAATAGTTGAAAGGAGAACACTTCACTGCTAGTTTCACTCATATAAGGAACATGCTCTTATCCAGATGTATAAATATCCTCGAGATTTTTAATCTTTAGTGAGAAAATAACAAATATTTCATTTTTTTTTAACTTTGAAATTTCCTTTTGATTAAAAAAAATATGGTATATAGTAAGTGTGACAACAATTTCAAGAACTCCTAATCAGTTCTTTATATCAATATTTGAGATTATGAAGAATGATAGAGGTAAAGAGAATGAATTCTTATTAGGGATGCAACAAATATTCGGCCCTTTTGCTGAATACTGAACAGATATTTAGCCAAATATATTCAGGATAATAATCTTTTAAAAACATTCTTTTTAATGTATTTAATTGCTGAATTAGTATTCAGTACATTTATTAAACTATGCCCTAACATTTACCCAATTTTAAGTTTAATTGTACATAACTGTATTTAATAATGTTGTGTATTATTTATTGTTGTAAATCCTGAAATTATTATGCAAGAACAATAATTGTTCAGCATTTTCAGGAAGACATTTGCTGTTTTTGGTTTCATATTTACATAAAACAAGCTTCCGAAAATAAGTGATCACTATATACTGTGCTTCCAGGAGCTGAAAGACATTTTCTTACTAAAGTCTCAAATCTTGTAAATTTTGCTGTCCCCCCCCCCCTCACCAATTAAATGGACATTCCATCTTAGCTATTAGAAGCTTTTATAAAAATAGGAATTTACTTCTAATAATTTTAATTTATCCACTGAATTTTCTTTTGTGTGTCATTGTCATGCTCTATAACAGTTACTTTTTTTATTTCTGTTTAGGAAGTCCAAAATGAAGAGAGTGTCTAACATTTTATTATTGGATTTAAGATATTGAGAATATTACAAATAAATGCATCAAGGTGTTAATATTTTTTTAAATTTGCAAATGATAAAAAAAAAAATTTTCATTTAAAATTAGAGCAGTATTTTACTTAAAATCAAAAGTAAAATGTTTTTAAAAATTAAGTGTTCGGCCGCTGAATATTCGGCCAAATCGCTATTCGTTACATCCCTAATTCTTATCCCTTGCTTTATATGAAAGAAAGGTTACCATTGAAGAGCATGTAAGGAGCCCTGATATGTATGATGTTCAGCAACAACAGCATTAATAGAGCACTACATGTAGTGAAGGAAACCTATGATCAAATAATATTACTTTTATTTTGATTCATTTTTAATATGTTACTAATTAACTGTCTGGAAAAAAAGCTAAAATGACTTTTCTAATTAGCTTTCTTCTCTTAGATAGCATATATCCATACAGATGGCTGGAAACAGATTACAAAGAATTGGCTCTATCTTTGAAAGGTACTTGACCTGAATTTTTGACTTTCATTTTGTCTGGATTTCTTCAAGAATTAAGAACTTATTGCAAATAGTCCTGAGTTTAGGGTTATTTCATACTAATATTTGCCGATAAACAATAGTGCAGAAAATGATCTAACAATCTCGGCACTTTACTTTTCTAATAATGTTAGGTTTCTTTAAAGAAATTAAATAGTTACAAAATGTGTACAGAAATGGATGCTAATCTTTCAAAAGTAAAAATTTAGTAATACAAAATGTTAAATACCAACAAGGTGATTGAGTTATATCTAGAAATCTCTTTTTGTAGATATAATTTCACATTAATTTTAATTATAAGCAAAATTAATCTATGTTATTGTAGATGTGTGTGACTGCAAAATGTTTGAAATTAAAAATGCTACCAGAGATATGTTTTTGCATCAGCATGAAACAAATATAAACGTTTTTCTTAATTCAATTTTTTTGGATAAATCAAATTTTTATTGTGGTTCCATTAGTTTCAAATTAGCCAAGTTCTACTATTTATGTTTTCAATAGATAAAAATAGTAACATTAATTCAATACAAATTACAATTAGATATATTAATGTAATTGGCTAAGAGCTACTATTTTGTGGGTTTCGAGTTTATTATTGTAAACCATATTTTAATGCATGTAGTTTGCTATACAAAATTGAACCAACATCAATATGCTACACAATAAAAATGTACTGATTAATTCAGCATTATAACTTTTTCTGTAATATTTTGTTAAAATAACCTCATCTCAAAATGTGCATTTTGGAGATAGTTCTCTAATAAATATATAAATTTAATTGATATAACTTGAACTACTTCATGTATAAATACTGTTGATAAATTTATAACAGGTTTTTTTTCCAAATAAAATTGTTTTCAATTTATATTGAAACATCATAGCAAATTTAGGGTTATTACAATGCAGTAGTAGTCATAAAAAGTTGTGAATAATCGTATGGTTTTGTTTTTCAGAATGACAGGTCTTCTGAAAGCAGGTGCTATCAAGGAACAGGACAAGCCAATCTGGTACGATGTGTACAAAACTTTCCCACCCAAACATGAACCCACTTTTGCTCGTCCCCCTGTGGAAAAAACTATTAATCCCATCTTTTATCCAGAAGACGTTATCAGAGGGTAAGATTCTAAATTTCTTTGGTTTCGTTAAAAAAATTTCTAGTATTCAATTCATTTGTGCTCCTTTATCTTTTGTTGAACTTCATTTCTAATTAAAAGAAGAAGAAGAAGAAGAAAAAAAAAAAAAACCTTAGTGGAAAGTAAATTAGGGATCAGTAAGCTCATTTATTTTCTTATTTGTTGGATGGATGCCTTCTGAACATGTTCATTTACTGTTGCACATCATTAGAGAAAAGCTCTTTTTAGTAGATTAAGGGAAAAAAATTATTACTATCGTAAGCTTGTATTTCTTTTGCTTTTTATCACAGTAAACTATGTATTCTGATTGATTTCTGTTTAGTAAAGTAGCATGATATTTCATTTAATTTAGACTAATACTTAATGTCAGATGGCTACAAATTTTATCTGATTTTTCTTTCCTATTTTGCCTCACTCTTTTTATTTTAAGAAGATGGTTGGTATGACGAAAAAATATACAGTCCTAACTTCCACTTGGTTTTTGAGCATATAATAATGTGCTAGGTAGAATTTAAAATAATGTTTAGTATTTATTTTGAAAATTACGTACATTTATAAATAATGTTTATGTCTTTGAGTATGTTTCAAATATTTATCATAAGATGTATTGATAATATACAATTAATACTGACCATTAATGATAAAGCAATAATGAAAATGGTATTTGTGTTGATGTTATTAACAGTATTAACGCATATAAATTTTTAAATTATAAAATGTGACATTTTTAAAATTTTTTAAAAAAACAAACTTATTTTTCATTTTTAACTTCATCAGGCAGTTGTGACACAAATGTGAGGAAAAATGCAGGCTGTGGGCATTTTAGAGTAATTATGTTACTATTATCTTAATTTATTCATTATAAAAATTATATACACCTTTTGGGTGCCAATTTATTTGAAAAAATTACTTATGAAACAGATTTAATTTGTTGGTGCATGGAGTAATGAATAAAAGAAGTAGGAATTCATTTATTTCATTGATATATATAATATCAAAAGGATATCAGAAACTTAGAATTCCAGAACAAAAATAAATAAATGTATAAGAGACAAAATGGAAAGAAATGAATTCAATGTATAAAACAAAAAGCAAATTACTAATAATTTTGATAGACCTGGCATTTTTCAAAGTTAGTAAATAAATGCAGTGTTACTGGGCATTATTTATGCTACTATGTAATTTTTCTCTTGCACAGCCTTTTTTTTTGGGGGGGGGATTCAGTTCACAGAATATTCTCAAGAAATTCTTAGAATATTTTCAGTGTGTGTATTTTTAATTTGGCACTGACTGTTGCTACAAATGCTTTTGCAGTAGCTAAGTGATAGCTAATTATCCTATTTTTGGTTTTGCATTTAATTTTAGAATGCGAACCATGTGCATAAAAAAGATTGTTCATTATAAATGCATATTGTTGCATATCTTTACACATCTCTTGTAGCACAATGAACAAGAATGTGATGTTAAATATTTTCTTGATTCAAATGATGAGCTAGACACATTATCTTGAACTTTGTCAAAACTAATGCATAATTAGTATTAGCCATCAAATATACCCAAAGGTTAATCATGATGCTTAATTACATAACCTAAATAGCATTTCTAAAAGTTTTTGTAGCTAGTATTTTTTGTTTCCTATCATCAATATATCAGTTTTATGTTTTTGAGTGTTATTTAATTTTATTAGTCTTACTAGCTGATATGCCCGGCGTTGCTCGGGATAAAAATATTTTCAAGTCCAAGTACTTATAACACTTTCAATTTACTAAAAGTGTTTTTCGTGGAAGCGTGTTTCGTGGATTTTCATGAATCAACTGAACCTTTGGATCAGCAGTGAAATATCCTTCTTCTTTTTCTCTCCTTAGTTTGAACCACCTGGCAAGAATCTCATAGTCCTTCGTACTCCATTTTCCCCTGCCCATGATTGCTACGGCAACAAAAGAAACTCTTTCATATCTTGGATTTTATTGACATTATCCAAACTACAATTCTCTTCTCTTTAGTGTTTTTGTCGCTGACCGGAAAATACTGCATAGTTTTCATTCTTTTTCTCCTTAGGCCCTTTCCCTCCGTTAGGAAGTGGTCTCAAAAATTTTGAAGGATTTTAAACACTCATTATAATCATTAAAAATTTGTAAGATTAAATGAAGCATTGCGGAAAGAGAGTAATTAACAACATCGTGCCGTGGTGCAAACATATTGAAAGAGGTATATGCTATGAAATAAAAGCTAAATAAAATTTCTGGCTTTCTCTTAACATTCACAGAAAACAATATTTTTTATCATAACTTTCACTCTGGTAAAAATATAGTTATGAAGGATTTGATAAAAACCATCAATGGTTTGAATTTAATTACAATAACAGAAAGCTTTGTTACAAATTGTGTAAGAAATAAATTTGAAATGTTTATTAAATTTTTAAAAAAAGAATGCATAACGTTTAAATTGAAATCATTAAAAAAATAATTTTCTGCTTTTTAAGATGGTAAATAATCTATGTACAATATATTTTTCTGAAATTATTGGCAAAAAACCTAGAAAAAACGCCGAAAATTGGCTTAATTTTCATTATTTAATTAAATATCGTAAGAAGTAATTTTTTTGAAAGTTTGAACAAGTAGAATTAATCTAGGAATGGACCCATGGCATGTGCAAATTTCATGTCAAGACTATTCACTGTGTAAATGCTATGACAACGAGGAAGCGAAAAGACTACTTTGTTGTTTACGCTCAAAGAAAACAATATTTTTTTATATTAACTTTAACACTGGCAAAAGCCCCCTCTCAAAACAGTAAAATGGCTTGAATTTATTTCTATAAGAATAAAAAGTACTGTTAGAAATTGCGTTAAAGATATATTTTTAAACCTTAATAACAATCAGAGAAAACACTTTATCGCAATGGAATTAATATCATTAAAAAGATAATTTCTGCTTTTTAAATTGACATAAAAATAACTGATGTCTTAATAAATATTTTAGAAGTTATTGGCAAAAAATGTCTACGCATTATACTTAACAGTGGCTAATTTTCGTTATTTAATTAAATATCTTAAGAACTAATTAACTCTGAAAGTTGAAAATAGCACCATTGACCTAGAATTGTGCTCTAGAATGTCGCATGCAAATTTCATGTGGCTACGGTACACTGTTTAGGAGGAGTACTTGTGATGTACAGACAGACAGACCGACCGACAGATACATGTATTTTCTGCTTTATATTATAGATGATGAAGTGTTATCCTCCATTAAACAAATAATTACTGCTTCTCAAAACTGTGTATAGTTAATTATCCTGTTATAATGATAATATGTGTTATGTGATGAATTATATTTCGATACATTTTTGTTATAATAAAAAAAATTAAATGTATCTACCTTTCTATTCTGATAAAAATGGATAAATTAGAACCACATGGATCTGTTTTCACATAATGCAATTATAAGCATTTCATGAAAAAAATTGATTTCTCATAAGAACATGTATTTTTGTTACCTACTATTATAAAATTTTAAATTAATTTATTAAAAGCAGTTTTTAAAAAACATACTTTTATTAGTATTCTAAAAAGTATATATAAATTTTATTTGAATTATTGTCTACTTTTTAATCTCCAATTTATTACTGATTATTATTAAAATTATGAACCTTTGAAATCAATTTTTTTCTTAAATTCACTACCAAGTGGTAGCATTCATATGGAATCAAAATTTAATTATATTAATTGATAAACTGATAATTAATCTCTGAAATTATTAAAATAGTTTGTCATCAAGAATTTGTCATACACAATTGTATGAAATTTCAAAACTACCACATCAGGAAGTGAGTGAAGAATCAATTGTAATTTCATCTTTACAGACTTGAAAGATATTAAGTTACATGAAATTGTTTTAAAATATTGTAATGAAATAAATTTTTTTTAACATTGGTCTATCTTTTTCAGAAAATTTTTAAAAATTTTTGGGTCTCCGGATGTACATAATTTGATGAAACCAGGAGAAAAGTCAATAATGCAAAGGTAAGAATTTTTTGTTGTTAGTAAATTTTGAAGTATTTTTGGCTATGTGTCACAAATTAATCGGCCTTTGTATGTGCAAGACAAAATTTTTGTTTTCATATCTCATTTGACCATTTGTTTTCAGAATTCAATTATTAGTCTGGATTCCTGTATTGGTGAGATCAAGACCAGAAGCACAAGGGGGAGAAAGCTTTTCAAATAATTCACAAGATGACAAATAGGCATCAATGGGGGCGGGTGAATCGGCAAACTTTATTATGACTGGTTTAGGTTAATCTATAAATATAAAGCAGAAAATGCATAAATGAGTTTGTCCTTCTATCAAGAGAACTTTTCTAAAATTGTAAACAGAACGGCCTTGAAATTTGCACATACCATTCTAATGTCCATTTCTAGGCCAATTCTGCTCTTTTTAACTTTTAAGACAATTATTTCTTAGCATATGTAATTAATTATAAAGTCAAATTTAAAATATTTTACCAATAGCTTCTGAAGTATTTGTTGCACAGAAATTATTTATAGACTATCTTAAACAAAAAAAAAAAAAAAAAAAAATTTTTCAATGATACTAGTTTAAGTACTATATGTGTTTCATCTAATTTTTACAGATTTTTAGATGATCCAAAATGTGTGCCAAATGCTCAAAGTACTGCAACTTACATAATGAAACATCAAGTTTTTTTGCTAACTTTGCAGTATTGTGTGGTATTTGGTGGATCTGTGTATATTGTAATGGCTGCTACACTAAAAGAAAAGTGACACTTTTTGTCAACTTTTATGTTTAGTGACAACTGGCATTAACCTAACAGAAAAATACCACAATAAATTTATCATTTGAAAAATGACTTTATTTTGTTCTACAGTAGAACCCCGCTAATCTGAAATTCCAGTTAATCCGAACCAATTTTATTTTCGAAAATTATATGTAATTCAGGGATGAGATTCTTCCGCTTTTTCACGAATTTCCACTTTTTTGTTATTTTGAAGAAATTCCGTTTTTTTTTTTTTTTTTACCGCAAAAATTTGCTTTTTCTTCCGAAAATTCTGCTTTTACACAAAGAAAAGAAACCTTCCTGTCTTCCGTTTTCGAAAGAAAATTCTGGGAAAATATGCCCAACCATGCAGCTTAACTTCACCGGCTAGGAAACTAGCTGGTTCATCTTCTACAGATGAATCAACATTATATAGGCAAGCTCTACAAGGATGAACATTCCAACATTCAGTGCCATTCACAGTATTAAATACCACCTTTTTGCTGAAAACAAAACCTCTGTGGCATATTTTGCAAAAAAAGAAAAAAGATTTTTTTTTTTTTTTTTTGCATGAACATGTTGAAAGAAAAAATTAGTTGGAAACTTAAGGTCATCTTGTAGGGCGTACCAAGATAAAAAAATAAAATTGCAGTGATGTACAGGTGGTAAATGTTTTAATGTCTAATTTTGTATTTTCTGATGCACCTGATGATGTGTTAAACTTGTTTGTTAACTTTTAATGTGAATGATTTAATAATAATTTAATATTCTTTATCTTATTTACACATACTGAATTATAAATAATTAAGTTATTAATTATTATAGTGTGATATTTTCATCATATTGCGTGTTCTGATGTTTTACTTCTTAAAACATCTTTCGCGTATAAATTATGGTACAAATGTTTTGTTTGCGTATGATTTCAGTCTTTTTGCTTTTTTGCCAATCTCATCCCTGGTAATTGAAAAGATTACCTGAAAATATTTAAATATACATATTAAAAACAAAAAAGTACTTTTTCAGCATGCATAATTTTGTGCACATTGAAGAAACTAATGTAATTCGTCGTAAGATAAGGTCACTTCGTACAGGAGTACATCCATTGTTGTAATGAAAAGGGGAGACATATTCTCTTTCTATTGCTTTTGAATAAAAGAATTCAAGAGATAGTAGTACTGAGTACTTATAACTTACATTTTTTAGCACACATGTTTTTCTTTTCTATTTTTATCTGAATTTTTAGTAATCCGAACAGGCACCGGTCCCAATTAGTTCAGATTAGTGGGATTCTACTGAATTTGTTAACATTCATTTTACATTTTACTGTAAACACAGTGTAACTGTTTGGCATGGTAGGAGTTTCGGTGAGTTATATCTGTTGTAGAATTTATTTCATCCAAATATAAGATTGTTCATAAACCTTTATATTTAATGAACTTGTATTGTTACAAAAATCATCCTGTGGGTGTACATGAATGTAATCCAACAAGCAGGATTAAAAAAAAAAAAAACTTTATTCTATGAAGATTTCAGCAAAACACTAAGCACAGGTAATAAAACTAAACAACTATGAATTAACAACATAGATCACTAATAAATCTCTGTTGCAGCATTCATTATCTATTAGCTCACCAGCTTGCACTGCGGTCAAAGATGACTGACTGGTTGTTTAACATAGCTTGGTATTTATACTTTTTCTGACAGGATGTGGTGTCACATAAAAGTCTCTCAAAGGTTCACCATATTTCTATCCCTAGTAGTGATGGGATCATAATTCTGGCATTTTCTTGAAGCTTCATTTTGTCACTAAGGTGAGGGTTCATTGGCTTGGCTTTTAGTAAAACCTCTGTAAAACTCTTTTCTGCCATAAGATTAGCAAGTCGGAAAACAACTTTACAACCTGGTAACAGTATATATATGATCCACTTAAACTGTTTATAAAGAATCATGATGATTCTATAGATACGGGGTCATGAAATGGTGTTATATGTACTGAAATGGAGATCCATTCACACTAATCATTTATGCATGCAGTATTGGTTTGATAAGAGTTTTTACCGATACTGAAAACTTTTCTAATAGTATGTTAGTAATTAATCTCACCAAAAACCGTACTATTATTTATCTTTTATTGATTTATGTTTCACTTTTTTTGTATGTAAAACATTGGCTGAAAAAGTTTTAATATTGTTTTGTCTGCATAATGTTTCTCGTTGCTAATGAAACGGAAAGATAATTTTAAATATAATAAAACCTGCACATTTTATTACAACAAATCAATTCTCAATCTGAAAATTAACTAATTTGTGAAAAGATTATTAGAAGAAATGAATTTGTATAATCAAGTAATTATTTGCCATGTTTTCCTTCATGACACTGAAAAAACTCTGTCTCACAAATATTTTCATCGGTTGTATGCTAAATCCATGGATCAGTGCATCTTGGGTATGAAATTCTGATTTTTGAAGCAAAAATATTTCATTATAATTTTCCTCTCCTTTGTAAAATATTGCATCAATATCCTTGTGTAAATTAAATTCCTAAAGAATAGTTTGAAACTTTCTTTATGAAGGCAAGTTAGGATTATAATATAAAAGATCCTCTTCATTCTTAAACAGGGAAATTAATATTGCTTTATTTCTTGTTTTGCTCTATAGAATATTCTGATCTTTTATTTTATTTTTATGTTTAGATTTGTGGAAAAGTATCAAGAAATAGAAAAGAGTAGGAAATTTTCAAATGAAGATGACATTTTTAGAGCTACAGAAAGTGCTTTGGAACAGGATGGGCTGAAATTTGTGAGAGCAGCACCGGTATGTCTTATTATAAATCAGCATTGTTAGATTATTTTTTAAGATTTTTGTTACTTCTTTTGTAGTTTGTGCATATATTTTGCACGTCTTTTATACATTAAAACATTTTCGTTCATAATTAAAATCCTTTCTGTCAAAATGTTTTAAAATGATTTTTTCAATAGTTCCACAACCCCCCGAACATTTTCAGAATTAGTTTATGAACCTATAAAATTCGTAGTTCATATAATGAAATCTAAAAGGAGGAGGGAGGGTACCTAGGGGAAATCGTAACATTTGGGAAATTTGGGCCTGACTAAGGAGACATATTTCAAATTTTCCTATTTCCTTTCTCACTTTTTCACCCAATATAATATGTTCGAATTTTCAAAAAAATTCTATAATTTATCATGTTAATAATTGTTATGTAAGTAATATATATTATTGTAATCAAAATATACATAATCAGCAATTGTTTTCTTGTACATTTTTTCATACTTTCCATGTTACAGACAGAACAAATGTTTTGCAATCTTAAAAGAAGAGTATTTTTCTGTTTATGGTGTTATTAATTCTATTTGCCTTTCTTTTACTGAAGCAAAATATCACCAATTTTGAGATTAAACAATAAAAATAAATAAATAAATCTGACCTTCCTTTATATTTGTCAATACACAATTTTGAACCACTTCAAATCCAAAATGTTAAATCGGATATATTGCCTTACAAGATTTTCTTTTATAAATTATTTGAATTCAGTTTTTGATGTTTTTTTTATTGTATTCCTTTTTATTTTTGAAAGAAATGAATTTAATTATTGTATTTGAGTCTTTAAAGTTTTTATACAGTGATGCATCATATATAATGAAGACATGAAGGCCAAACTTGAAGTTTTATCATTGGAAACTAATTTATGTGCATGGTTTCCGCGCACCTGGAAAGTCAGGTAAAGTCATGAAAAGTCATGAATTTGGATAATGGTTTAATTTGTCATGAAAAGTCATGATTTTCAGAAAAAATTGAGTAAAAGTCATGAAAAACTATAGGCTGGCATGGATTCGATGGGCTTTAATTGCCTAAAAATAAGTTTAAAAAATTTATATTATTTATTTAAGGATTCTCCAGCTTGAAGAGCAGATTTTACTAGAATTACAGGTTGTTCTATTTTTCCGAAAAAATTTTGTGCTGTTTGATGGCTAGAAAACAGTGATTGCAAAGCAAGAGCCATTGAAATAGTTGAGCCAGTCACAAAGTATCTCTCACAATTAAAACATGCTGATAGCAAACTTTAGGCCTCTTTGAAAACGTCTATGAAAGATCCATTCATAAAATGCAAACTTGCTTTCGTTAGGTCATTGTCGCTACAATGTGAAACTTTTTTGACAAATTTTCAAAGTGAAAAAGTGTGTGTGCCCTACTTGTATGCAGAATTGTCTCAGCTGTTAGGAGGGATCATAAAAAAATTTGTCAAGCCTGAAAAAGTTGTTGAGGGCTCAGCATTGTTGAAACTTGACCTCAACTCTAAAGATAGTCTCTTGGAAGCTAAGAACATAGATATTGGCTTTGGAGCTAAAAAATACTTGAAAGAGTTAAAAATAAAAAAAAGGAGTTTTTCTGGACTGTCAGAAAATGTTGCAGAATTTGGCTAAAAAAATTATTGATAAGAGCCCACTCAAATATAAACTTGTTAGAGGTTTATCTAGCTTGCATCCTTCTGTTATGTTGAATAATTCAAATATTGGGTTAACTTGGTTTAACATAGTTCTTGAAGTACTACATAATGCAAACCAAATCACCGAGACAGTGGCAGAAAAAGGGAAAAGACCAATATGTATCCTTTTGCTCTGTTGTCAAAGAAAGACATCAGGATGAATTTGAAAATTTTTTGTCTGATGAGTGCAATCTAGAGGTCGATAACTTTTACTATGGATTATTGCCAAAGGAAAAAAATGGGAAGATCTGTGGCAGGTTGTAAAATTATGCTTTATATTCTCCCATGGGAATGCTTCAGTGGAAAGGGGCTTTTCTGTCAATAAAACAATGCTAGTTGAAAACTTGAAAATGCAAAGTTTGATTAATCATAGACGAGTATACGATGGAATTAAATCTCTTGGGGGAGTTGAAAATGTCTCTATTACTAAAAGAATGTTGTTTGCTGTTTGTGGTGCGAAGCATCGGTATAGAGCGGGTTTAGTGAGGAAGAAAGAATATTTAGATAAAAAAGCATCAAAGACACAAGAAAAGAGAAAATTAGAAAATGAATTGCAGCAGTTATATAATCAGAAAAAGAAAATCTGACTGGAAAAAGAGAAGGAAGAAATTGAATTTGAAGAAAAAATTCAAATTTTGGATGAAAAGAGAAAATCCTTACTGTGAATATTCAAATTAAGTTTAAATATGAGAACTTTATATTGAGACATTAATTTTTGAGATTAATACAGAAATGTAAAGAATCATTATTGTGCTACATTAAATATTTTCGAAAAATCATCACTGTTTCATTATTTACTGCTAATTTTACATTCTTATCATTTGGCTAAAGTTAATGAATTCAAATTGAATTAAAAAAATTTTGGTTGCATTTACAAAACTGCTATATGATTAAGCTTAGATTAGATATGGAAATACAATAATTTATTTCTATGTACACGAGTTTGTAAACATTTATAAGTACTTTTTCTATCCCAAAATTTCTGTTTTATCTCCAAACTCATATCTTTTGTTTGCATTTACATAAGACGTTTAATTCGTATATACTTTAACTAAAGCATTTCTAAGTCATGGAAATTCATGATTTTGTAACACTGTATTTTGGCAGATACCTTGTATGTGGCATTTAACAAATTTCAGCATTTTGGCTATCTGACACCTGACATGACCAGAGAGAGTTTACAGATCATGATGATACTTATTACCTTGCGCAGTAGGTTTATGACTTGCTGGAACATGGAAATATAGTATTTACAATTTTGATTTGGAGAATTGGAAGCATATGCATTTGACAGAAAGGATCAAAACATAAAATTCTTCAATTACATTCTTATTTCATAGCAGAATTACCAAACCTGAAAATAGTTACCAGGGAAAGATTCTACCAACTCCACCAATTGTAGACCAATTTCCCTCCTTTCCTCAATAAATAAAATTGCAGAAAACATACTAACAAGGCTAAATTATTAGCAAGGCAATCTAAATTACAAGCAAGACTAAATAATCATCAAAATGATAACCAGACCCAAGCTGCCAACTGCCCATGGGTTAGAAGTAACAGAATTTATAACTTAAGGTTTTATTAACAATCAGAAAACTGGTGATGTTTTCCTGGGTATTCAGAAAGCATTTGCCAAAGTCTGGAAAGACAGTCCATTGCACAAATTAGAATGTCCAACACCCTTCGCTACCGAGTTAAAAGAATTTATTCATATCTAATGTGCAGAAAATTCACTATAAAGTTAAAAATGAATTCTCAATAGTAGAAGTTCTAACAGCAGAGATATAGATAAGATTTTATTTTTAAACATTTTTGGGAAGGAAATGGAATTGAATGGGGATGGGGTAATGTTTGCTTGCTCATCGTTTTTGTTTTAAATCAAACTCCAATATTTTTATACTGACTTCAAGTTTATTTAATCCATAAATTTTTTCATGATATTCCATGTAACTGAAATATGAAAAATACAAAAACTTTCATCTACATTTTTTAAAGAATTACTTTTAATATTTCTTTTTGATACAGTACACAGTTTTCTATAGTTCATAAATGTTTTCATTTCCTGTTTTACAGGCAAATCGTTCAATTGTAGGAAGCTTGGATGAGAAGAAAGACTGAGTGCCTATTATTCAAGTATACTTCAAGGTAAGAAATATGTGTTTTATTCACATTTTCCTGACAGGAAATTTACACAATATTCTAAAAGTTCTCCTGCTGCTACTGGATCTAACCACTTCTCCCTAAAGAAAATAATAAGTGATTGATGATTGTGCTTTAAAATCAATCAGATAAATAATTTGAAGATTTCTATATTCAATTTTAAACTTTTAATATGAATTCATGAGTGATTGAGATTTTACATATATGAATGGTGGTATCAATTTAAATTAGTATTATTTAGGTTGTAGAGATTCATGAACAGAAAGTAATTACTTTGGCCAGATTTCTCGTTGCTCCATTGCAGGTTGTGCACTTGTGTTTAAACTTCGTTCTTCTGTTGTTGTAGGCATATTCTAGATTTGGAGAAAATTGATAGAGTTATATAAATTTAGAAGTTTATCTGAAAATCCATTATTTAAATATTTTCAAAAGCTCTTTACCCAACTTATATATTTCAGAAATACATCATTAAAAAGGTGCAATTATTTATCTGATAGAAATATGTCTTCTTCCTGCACATTAGTCAAATAAATTTCTACTAAATATTTAGATAAAGTTGATGTTTTTAGGTTTGATTTGAATTCCGACACATTATTTAGATGAATTTCTACAATTGCCATTCATATTTGTTTTCAGATTTTGACAATCTAATTAAATAAATTCATTTTTCATTTGAGAATTCTTTGTTTTGGATAGTTTTACCCTGATAAGTCAAACATTGTCATTTTTATAAAATAAGAACACTAGCCTGTTAGCATCTTCTAAAAATATTTTGTTATATAGTAAAATTAAGAATTATAAAATTTATCTAAATGATATTTTTAAAATTAGTATTCATATCAGTTTAGGTCATGTTATCAAAGTTTGTTTTTAAATGCTTTCTTTGTCTTTTCCATACCTTGTGTTCCATTCCTTGTGTTTTGTGAAAATTATGCATTTTATGGAGAAATAAAATTTTTCTTGTAATATTGAAATATACTCCAAACTACAGCAATTTTTTTACTTTTTGCATAAATTTGGGTATTATTTTCAATGGCTTTCTATTCAATACTTGCAGATAAATTAAAATCTTTTTCAACAAAGGGATTTGTATTCAGTGCCATAATAGAGTTCTACACTCAAGTATCTCTACTAATAATAAAGGAGAAAGAATGTGTGTGTGTGTTGGACCTCTACAGGGCAGACCGCTGGACAGAATTTGACACAGACATACTTTGGAGGGTGGGAATGTGCACCTTGGAGCCCTTTTTTTTTTTTTTTTTTGAAATTTTAATTAGTTAAAAAATAAACGAAATTTCAGCGTTTTTTCTGAATAATTTTGGAACATATTACAAACAAAAATTATTTTTACACCATCTCAAAGTTGAAAAAATTTATGTTTTCAATTTTATCAATTAAGTTGTCATGCAATTTTTTAATAATTTTTTTGGCATAATTTACAACAATACTTTTCATTATTGCAACACAATTCAAACCATTTTGATTGCTTAAACAAATATTTAATTGCGTATTTCTCTTTCATTGTTGAAAGTTAAGATCCTAATACATTTTGCTTTCATATTTCATTTCATCAAATTTTTTGCAGAATCTGCAAACCAAGCTCATTGAGATATTAGGTATATGAAGAAAAACATTCAGTAAGCTGAATGATTATGGTTGCTGTGTTTTCATTCTTTTTTTCAGCATGTTTCCAGTTGGTATGCTTCTAGCCATAAAATGTACTGCGTCCTTTTAATGTTGAAATCAAATGCATATTTTGCGAGAGAAATAAGAAAGTGAAGATGGCACCATGCAATTAGATGTTACATGATATAGTCAGTTATTTGACTCCATTAGGGGCATTTATGTAGACAATGAACAGAACAAGTGCAAGGCCACTAGAAGAACATTGGTTTAAATATCTACCACAATCTGAAGTTTAAAATTACATTGTGTTAAAGGAACCATGAATATAAAATGATGCAAGATTCAAATGAAATCATATTCCCGGCAAACAAGCTGGTCACCGAAGGCGGCTAGTATGGAATAATTGAGACCCGATTTCTACAATACACACACCAAGAGGGTTAAAAAATACAAGATGGTGAACAAAATTGTTACCTGTTTTACATCTGCATTTTGTATATCATTTGTTAACATGTCTTCATCAATCACTTCATCAAGATTTCTAAGAGAAATAGAAAAAATATCATAATTTTACTTTTCTTGAATGTATTCAAAAGCAAGAAAATTGGAATGGAAAAGTAAGAAAAAAATTTCAGATCCACTAAAGATGTGATCAATTTTTTATATCAGATAGTAGGGAAGTATTCTTAGATTTTGATTTATGAATAATTTCTTGTGAAATAAACTCATTGCGATTTTCTGCTTTAACCTATGTGATTACATTATTAGAATAGTTTATATCTTTAAATAATGAGTTTTTTGCATTAAATAAAATAAATGTAGAAAATTATTGCTGAGAATCAAAAGATTAGAAAATTTCACACCAAAAATTTATTTAAAGTATTTATTCATAAGCTGTGGAGTGCGCATAACTTAACATAAAAATGTCCCTAGTACTCATCTAACTAAAAAAAAAAAATGCTTACAAAATTGGTTGATTTCAATGAAACATAAGATAATTCGATAAATTTATTATGAAAAATGAAGTTTTGAGTATTTTTTTAAAAAATAATTATCAACTTTTGATTTGGTATTCTGCTTGTCATTTTTATAAATTCATTCAAATTCATTTAAAAGTATGATATAATTTCCAAAAGTTTACTTTATCAGCTCTATAGGTATGAAAATAAATTACAGAAATTTTTTTGCAAAATATGAAGCTTCAAAAGTACATAATTGTTTTTGTTTTGTAAGTTCTCTAACTTTGACATGGGATATTTTTTTATAAGGTGGAACTGTAATTTTTTAGTGAAAATAGAATTTACTAGGTTATATGTGTTGATAGATAATTTTTCCTTTGCTCTGTGTGAATGCAAAATAATATCTGCAATAAATTTTTATTAGTTAATTAAATAAGGTATTTTTTGCTATTTCCATGCTGAAAAGTTTTAGGTAGAGGTCTTCTTTTGAAATGTGCACCTAACTGATTTTTTTTTTCTGCATCAGAACTGAGTGTTTAAAGAAAAATTCTTTAATATCTCATAAAAATTAATAGATTTGTTCTTGTAATATGTTTTTCTTTGTTTTAATAATTAAAAAAATTTGTGCCAATGGAACCAATTTTCAGTAGCCTCAAAAATATTGTTAAACATTTTCTGCTCCTAATTTTGATAACTTCTGAAAAAATAGAATTTTTTAAGAAAGTGTCAAGCTTAGTAAAAGATACCAAATATTGTTGCATTTTCTTGAATCAAAAAAGAAAATAATAATAATATGAGACTTGCTTTTTGTAACCTCAAATATATTAAGCTAAGCATTCTGTTCTGAATTTTGATAACTTTTTACGAAATTGAATTTATTTACAAAAAAATATATGTATATATTAAAAATACTTTTTCAACATTTTTTGAAAAGTGCACAGTTTTAACGTATGAACTTTGATTCTTACATAAATTAGAAGAAAGCACAAAATATTTCATTGAATTCCTGCTACAGGTAATAATTCTATTTAATGTTTTCTTTCTAAAGGCACTCCAATACATTTGAATTACTCAATTTTTACCCCGATAAGTTGAAAAATTCCATCTCAGCAGATTTATATTACTTTTGTTAAAATTAAAGCTGTTTTTCTTTTCCAGTTTATATGCTAATGCATTTTGGTATTTCGAGGTATATGAATTGAAATATGGTGTTTAATTCAAAAATGTGATATCATTAATTATAAAATGCCTTTCTTTAAGTACAGTTGATAATTTTATAGCTATAGAACATTTCCTGGTAAAATTTTTTAAAGATACTTTTATGTGTTCTACCAACTAGAAATATTAGATTAGCAAGTTTTGACAAACTAGATCTGTTTCTCCTCATTGCATATATAATTTATTTTACAAAACAAACTCATCTAGTATATATTTTTTGCAATTTTGTTATCAACTTCCTCAACTCTTGTGAGCATTTTTAGTTTTTTAGAAATTTGCAATTATGCATTAGGGAACCAATCACCATTTTATGATTTTATATTTACTGCTGGAAACTTTACTTAAATTAAATATGTGTATTTTGCCGTTCGAATTTAGGCAACGACAATCCAATGCACATCAGATTTCTTATAAAGAATTAATTAATTTCGGAAATAATGCATGATTAAAATTTTCTAATATTTCGCAATAACAATCCTATATCTGAAAATATATAATTTGCAATTGTTTTCTGATTTCATAACTGCATTTAATTCATGTTTTGTTTGCATTTTCACATGAAATCAATTTATGTTTCATTATTTGAGGCTCGTTTAAAATCTTTATGAAGTGAAATATTAGAATAAATAAAATTCAGTGTGAAAAATTGAACATCATACATATCAAATGAAACTATTTCTGAGTTGTTATTTTCTTCCATAGATTCTTCTGCTGTGAAGTCTTCGTCCATAATCACTGGAAACAGAATCATTTCTTAGTGTATATAGAATTGTAAATAAAACATTGTTTACCTTATTATATAGTATTGGTGATTCTTTTCTTATTGTAAATGACATTATGAACAAATGATGGCATTGAAATATTATGTTATATTAAGGAAGCATATAATTGGAAAATATTTAAAAAGTTTTGACGTGAGAAGATCTATGTACTGCTCAACATAGCCGAAATACTGATAGTAAAAATTTATTTTCTTTGAAAATTGTTTCCTTTTTTATTGCATAGAATTAAACTTGAGTATCAACTAATCACCAGGATAAAGTACATGTGTAACCGCACTGCTTTTCAAGCTCGCCACCTAGCAACCATTGGAAGAGACGGTCAGTCCGAGTTCTGGAGTCGACGAATAAACATGGTGTTCTGCCCCGAGTAATTGTATATTTTATATAGCCTGAAATTTTTTGTCCTTAATTGTTTGTCCCTATATGTTATGCCCTTTTATGTTTAATTAAAAGTATTTAAATCAATTAAGCTTCTTTTCTTTAACATCTACTGTTATCCCTAGCAGGAATTAAATTATGGTGCCCAAATGGTTACACATGTAAACATTCTATTTTTAGCACACTTGGTGAACAAATTGAAATGAAAATTATCCAAAAATTATTTTAGCAACATGCATTATCATTTGTAATTTGCAACAATCTTTATGTTGATTAATGGCCAGCTTAAATAATGATGGTGAAAGTAAGGTGCATTTCATTCAGCTATCATTAGAAGTTGTTAGCTTAATGTGGAAACTGAAGTCAAGCAAAAAATGAATAAATAAATAGAAAATCTTATAGGGAAAAAAGTGTATCTTACTTTCTTCAAGCCATTCTTCATCCAAAGAAGGGGTCAAACATTCCTCTGAGGGTTGTTTACTAAGACCGGTAGCAGTTGTTTTGAGGAAATTTCCTCTTATTTCAGTCTCTATCTGCAGAGACAAGTTGAATAAACCAATATCTCAAGAATAACAGTTTTTTATTTATCAGATTCAGTAACATAAAATATCAGTAAACTGACTTGTTTTGGATTTCAAAATGCTAGATTTCCATTTTGTTTTAAACGTGTGTCTTTTAAAGAATGGGAATTAAATGGGGATGGCTTATTTTTGAATAAATTCATCGATACTTGAATATTTGTATTGTGACTCAGCAAATCTTGGAAAAGTTATTTGCTGCATAAAATTCTGTGTAATTAACACTTCTCTTTGAAAAATCGGTTAGATAGGACCATGCATAGACTGTTGAGATTGATGTCATCTTACATCTTTAATTGTTTTCTAATAAATCAAATAAGTTAAAGATTAGTCAAAAGCATGTTCTTAGTTATTATTATATGCATATTTTCTCTCTCTTTATATATATATATTTGTAATGATTTAACATTTTCCTATTTTTAAAACCACTGTTTAATTTTAATTTATAACTAATTATTTCTACTTCAATTCTAATATCAGAATAATTGTCACTGTAACTTTCTGATATCCAGATTCAACTGACTGTAGCATTAAAGAGTTTTCGAATTCTACTTCGCTCGCCACGCTGTTGTAACGCTCTCTTTTGTAACCATGTAATTGCCTTGCCAGACATGCTGCCTTTGTGCACTCTGTTCGAACAATGTTATGGCTTCACTCAACATGAAATACCCTCCGAATATTAAATTACTCTATTATACCTGGAAGATGTTATTTGAAGTATGATTATGTTATTTCCTTAAATCAACCTGCATTTTCATCTTTACAGGTAATAAAGGGAACTTAGATCAACGAATGCCTCCTCATTGAAATGAGTGTTTACACTGTCCATTTAGAATGATGTATTTTGTGCAGAATTCAACAATATCTTGATTCTTATGTATTATTGTATTTTATTTTTTTACAATCCTGCTATTAGAATATTTAGGTGTGTGACTACCAATTATATAAATATTATAATATTTTTTAAAGAAAGAATTGTACCATCAATAATTACACAATGAGAGAATGGTAATTAGTGGTCTTTACAATACTAAACAATTTTCATTTGATTTCTCTGCTATTTACAGTTTTCAAATGGATTTTATCCTTTTAATATATTTTTGACTTTATTAATGTAAATAATTTAAAGAAAAGTTGAATTTTTCTTAGAGGACAGGTATTTCAGTGCATACGTAATTTTTTTATTATTATTATTGGAAGTATTGAATAAATAAGCATAACTTGTGTATGCACAGGTATACATGTTTGCAATACATTTACACCAGTATGCTCGTTATTTTGCAATTAATAGGATAATCTCTTACTTTGACTTTCTTTGATGGAAATGCATTCATCTTGTTGTGTAACTGATCCATGAAATTCTCAATTTTAGTTTTTTTGGGTACAGAGGTATTCACTTGAACTCCAGTTTTGCAGCACCAATGACCACAAGTCATTTTATTCAGGCATTTATGGTAACAGACTCTTTGGTCCCCATTTATGGGAGTGTCAGCTAATATGGGGAGGAAGAACCAGCAAAAGAGAATTTAAAAAATTAAAAACAATTATTATCATTAGCAATGTTTTTAATTAGCAATTACTTTGTGGACTGAATAAATTACATTTGATGTTACAACCAAACAAAAAAAAATTCTTTGCAAATTTTGGTGTGTAGAATTTTTAGCTTTTTATTAAATATAAGTTGTATTCAATTTTGTATTGAATTGTATTTTATTAATATAAGTTATTTGTTAATCATTCTGATAATTTTTATATACTTCTAAAGGCTATTTATTATATATTTTATGATGCATAAATATGCATGCCGAAAAGAACTACTAGATTTCAGAATTCTTGTAAAGTAAACCATCGATTTTTATCGGACTAATTGGACGCAAGGGTGTCTATAAAATCGGCAGTAAGTAAAAGTGTCTGCAATAAATTATGTTAGAAACATTTTGTGAAATAGGATATTCTTTGCTCTTTAAATTGTGCATTATAATGTAAATGTAAAATATTTCTGGCACATACCATATTACACATAACAAAAAGCTCCTTGGAACTGTCTATTAGTAGGGTGATAAAACTCAGGAACAGCAATCTAACTATGTCTGTTAAATTGAGAGTTTACTGTATGAAGAATCTAGTTTGTTTATCACTATATCCTTCATCACACCTTGCTGATATGGCCAGATATTGCCAGATTTAAATTTTAAAAAATGAATTCCCCCCCCCCTTTTTTTTAAAAAAACCATGATGATAAAGAGTTTAATTTCTTGAAATTTAGATAAATTTCATATTTAGCTTAATTGAAAATGACTGCAACTTTTTCCAAAATTCTTCTCAGCCTCTCTTAACTGTTGGCACAAAGTTAGAGTTGCACAAAACAGCATAGCATATTTAGTATTCGATACTGAAAATTATAAATTAAACGAAACAACAAATAATATTGTTTTGTGGGAACCCAACATTTGCAAAATTGATATATTTTTAAAGCTACAGAATTTTGGTGTATTGTACCAATTTTAGTGTCACAATTGCAGATTTGAAAAGGAAGCTTTTCGATTCCCATCATATTTTTTAATATTCTTCATGGGTTCTCATTAGAGAAGGGGTTGACAATGCATATCCTTTTATGACAGGATATGAATTTAATGGATTTAAACTGAAAATCATAGATTTATATCAGGCACTTAGAAAATTTACAATGGGTCGTCTTTGAAGAGGCATTTACTGTTTCACCATGTATCTACCTTTTAAACAGCAAACGCTACAAGAATCCCAAAGTGAACACATTGAATAACTATTACATAAATAATTAATAACATATGCCAAAGTTTTGCAACTCAAATTAATGGATATAGATGTAGAATCTCATCAGCTATTGAAAGTTTTATGATTCTAATTAATTAGCGCAATATTTTTTCATTTTTTTTTTTTTACATTACTACAATTACAATTTTTTACATTTTATTTACCACTTATTACATACTTTTTCATAAATGGCTCAATCAGTCGTCATGAATTACAGTTACTCTTCAATTGATAGTACTTGTTTGACAAAGGAACACCATCTGAACATATTGGGTTTTAGATTAGAGTAATTCAAGCATATATGTTAAATGGATCTTTCTTTGGGAACATTGTGGCTGGTGTAACTTACCTGAACTTATTGGAATGCATTGTACCACATGTTCAAAAGATATTTGAGAATGAAATAACTAGCAGGATGGAGCACATCTGGATTCTATTGCAACATAAGGGCCTATCTTGATATAATTCTGGTGCACAAATGGTATACATATTTCAATTACTATTACAAATGTTGTAGACTATGGGGAAGAGATATTAGCTACTCCCACGCTCGCTGGATTTAAGCTAGATGCATTTCTTTTAATTGTGATACATGGAACATAATATTTATAGCTTTATCTATGATGAGGAAATAACTAAAAAGTGATAATAATTACTTGACAAGAATACTGACCTTGGTAACTCTTTGTGAGGACTTTTTTATTGTTTTCCTAAAACAGAAATGCGTAGTTATATATATTCAAACAATAATTACCGTGCACATACATATACAGGGTGGTTCAAAAGTCTTTAGGCTAACTAATGAATAATGACATACAGAAGCACAGATGCAATGGCAAGTAGCACTCGGTATCAACAACAAACATTTGGAGTAATTAACAGTAAATGTTCAAAGGACTTGCTGTCTGAAGCGATACATGCTTTACATGTTGCTATTCATGCGATGTTCTGTTGTGATAGACAGGTGTGTATTCCATCAAACCTATCTTGCCTACTTTATTTAGTGTATCCTTTTCTTTCACTTAATTCATTGGAAATAAGCCCCATGTTTGCATTTCTGACCCCATGCTCTATTGCTAAAATGACTTGTTTCTAACCTAATCTAGAGTAGTTTATTTAAGACAACACTTACATATGCAAAAAAAGTTGCATTAGTGCTCATCAGGAGAGGGAAATATTTAAAGTATAGTGCTTTTTCTGCATAAATGACCAACGATTAAATGTTATATGAAGCACATTTATAACCACCCCCTCGAACACCTTCCTCAAGCAAAAAACAATCTAAATCAAATAAAAAGAAAATGAAGAAAATATATACAGAAGTATGCACAAATAATATTCAAAACATGAAGGAGCTCTGAAATCTTGAGGAAAGTGGGGGGGGGGGGGGAAAGGCTAATCCCCTGCATGGAGATTGCAAGGAACTGTGGTTTACGAGTTTTTAAGGAGGTAAGTGGATCGTGTTATGTTCTGGTAATGCTGCCTTAGAAGAGTGTCAAACAACAAAATAAAGAATGGTGAAGGGAAAAAAATGTATGTTCAGATCTGAAATAATTCTGAATGAAATATAGAGGAATACACTTTTTATAAGTCAATCCTTAAAAATGTTAATTTATTTGGATTGAATATTTTTATTAAAGCAAATAGCATGTATTAGATATAATGGATTAACTGATGTTTCTGTAGATTTTGTTTGAAATGTTGAATGACCAGAAATTGTGTGTATTAACGATAAAATTGAAATCCTTCCTTTTGTTGTAAACATCAATGTATAGGTTATCCAATATTTGATTTCTAAATCCAAAAATTTGGTTCTGTATTGACTATTATTATTTTTTTAAGGAGCAAAACTGCTGGGTAAATCTTCAGTGTGCGTGTTTTCTATTGCATGTTCCTTGATTAAAGACTTAGATCATCAAATATACCTGAATGCTTGAAGCTACATCAGCAAATACGTCCCCCCCCAAAAAAAAGATAAAGAAACAGTTTTGTGGTGATAGAAAAATATAAAGTGTTTTATGGAATGCCTTGTGTCAGGGAAGAAGAGATTTTTCTCCATTATTGTTATATTTGTGATTATTAAAAACATATAAATTTCAGAGCTTGTCTGCAAACTTGAAGAACCATTCAAATTACTCTTTTAATTGTAGTAGTAAGAGTTTAGCACACCCTGAAGACTATCTAATGGAAAGCAAGTGAACAGATCTTTAAAATTTTAAGTTTCTGTCGAAGCTTTTTTTTTTTTTATGCTAAAAAATGAAATGTTATCTTATTTGAAGGACACACTTGGATTATAAACAATTACAAACATATTGTAGATTTCTTTGCATGTTATTTAAAGGAGAGTATTGCTACTGACCATGGAAGAATATACAAAAAAAAAAGTTTTTATCTTCAGATTTTCTTTTGACCGTAACAAAATTATGAAGATAATAAAATAAGATATTTTTTAGAATAAGTTACCAAGGAAACTTATTCTAAAAAAAATCTTATGTAGATGAATTTTGGTATAGCAATATATGCCCTATCTCCAGTGGCGGATTTTGACAATATGAGACTACAGGCTCAAAATCATTTTGAAGCTCCTGTACCGTACCCAATGTCGTAAATTATCCATCAGCTTGGCACTGACGTATACGTCAGTAGATTTTGAACTCTCCCTTCCCCCAAGGATCTTGAGGCACGAGGCAAGCGCCTGTGCAAAAAATCGCCTTTGCCAATCTCTATAAAACTACAATATAAAGTGATCACACTATCTCTTATTCCTTAGATTATTTGACTAGATGCTAAATAATAAAACAAATCATATAAAATCGAAAATATATAAAACGCATTTATTTAAAAGAATGTCATTTGCAAGAAACAAATAAGATCTCACAACTCTGAATCCGAATATAAAATTTAACGAATCTCGGTGCTAATTTAACACATTACAAGATATATAAATTTACAGTAATTTGTTCAAAAGTGAGCTTTTAAAAAATCGTTGCTCGTATCTTTTGGTCTTGTTGATTTAGCAAATCTAAAGGACTCCTATTAATCTGTGTCATTAAATTAAAAGAAAATATATATTACCTTTGCTGCAACATGGAAGTTCGTAGCATCGTACTGGATCACGAAAGACTTGTGAACATCTAGGCCCACTAGAAGGAAGAGCCATATGTTAATTTCAACTTCAATGTTGAGAATGCCTTCTACTTTTGAAAAATTAAATCTACATTGAGAATTGAAGGAATTTTACTATAAATTTTCCACAAGATAACGTTGATGGCTTCTAGAAAGAAAAATTAAACTTTTCCTAAGATAATGCAGAATGCTTTTTAAAACATTAAATGTATAAACTTTATGTAAAGATTCAAATTATTAAAATTTCAGTTTTCAATTTTTGAGGAAGAGTACGTGTTTTCTTGCTGCATGGATCCAAAACAAATTCAAGTTGATGAATTTGTTGATTTGTTTGATCAGTGTTATGTTCTGAAGCTACGTGAAGACTTTTACAAGAGAGACCTCGTAATTTTGAGCCGTGGTCAGATGGCAGGGACGATACTTTCTCTGTAACCCATTCTCTAAATTTCCGCCCCATATCGATGTGCGTTGTCCACCAGGCTCACATTACATGACCGACTATCGGTGGATTCGAGCGTCTGGCCTTGCATTGAAATCAAGATGCTTATTTTTGTTTCAGTACTCCAGCTTTTATTTTAAACAGTTAGTAGGTCTATGCTTTCTGGTAAAACAGATAGTAATGCAATTGCCTACCTTGTTCAATATATCCATCCAGTACCGGCCTTAGGAAGTTGGCTTTTGTTTATTTGTTTAAAAGAATCGAAGGATTTGGAATTAAGAAAAGAATTAACCTTTTAAATTCTTTACTTCAATTTTGTCTCTCTGGTAATGGCGTCCGCAGGAATGGTGCTAGAGTTTGCCCTACGGGGGGGGGGCAGATTTGCCAGAGCCGGGGTCACGGCCTCCCCGACAGGGGGCACAACCTGCTGTACGGGGGGACGAGTGTAATGAAATTGGTCTCAAATTTTCGCCAGATTATTATTTATCAACTACAGTTGAATACTCCGTACAAAAATTTTCCTCAACGGGATACAAAATTTTATCTCCGACGGGGGAGGGCCTGCCCCCCCCCCCCGGTCCTCCTTCTGGCGCCACGCCTGGGCATCCGGAGCACGTGGCCTGCTCCCTCACCCTATCTACGCCACTGAACGGAATGGAGAGTGAATTGCATTCTGGCAGGGGTGAGTAATTGGTCCAATCGGCTTAAGGCGGTCCCTACATCTGCCGATGAATTTGCTATTTTTACCATCTTTCTAATTATGTTACATTGCCAGCATTACCAAACATGTTGCAAAAAGTCTTATCAAATAAAAATACAGAACTGCTTTTGGACAGCATTTCATCTTATAAAACGGATATTTTAAAATCTTATACATGATTTGCAAAACTTTTAAACCTTCATCAAATATGCATATAAATATATATGTTAATTGTAAGATAATTATTGTTAAAAACGATGGCCTACATTACCATAAGAATCACTAATCCAATGGATACGTAGATTGTCGCCTTTTTGGGCCCTGGGTACATCCAGTCTTTTGGACCACCGACCCATCTCGAGCAGCTGGAAATCTCTGAAGAACAAGAAAAATAATGTTTTTTCGTAGAAAGGAGAAAAAAAAATGTTTTAAAGAATATAAAAAGAAAATATGAATAATTAGTATTAAAAATGAAATAATTTCTCCGCATTTTTAAAATTCTCCGGATTTGAGGTATCAATCAATGACGTCGAGAAAAGTTTAAGAAGGGGTATAGAATTAATCCTCCATAATCATTAAAAACATATCATAATCATTAATTATGAAAACCGATTCAAATATTATTTATTTTCAAAATTTTCAACTCTTTAATTTATTTAAATTAAAATTTATTAATTTAAATCTCATTTGTTAAAGTAGTACGAAATAGTATGTTATAAAAATAACTGGTTGTTTTGAATAAGTTCAGTTTTTAAATTTATTTTCTTTTACGCTTAAAATATATAAAGTAACAATTCTGATAAGCTTAGTAACAATTCTTTCGTAAGAAATCAAATAATGGACCGCTTAGGTTGCAAAGAAAATTCAGTTTGTCTTATTCGTAGACTTCACTAAATTTGACCGCTACAAGATACTGTGGAATTAATATAGATTTTAAATATGAATATGGAATAAAGATTAGATTACAACTTTAGAACTTATGATGAACTAGCTGTTATGCCCGGCGTTGCTCGGGATTATAATACTTTCATGTCTAACATTTTTGATGTTAAAAACTACTTTTGTATGGAAAAGTGCAATACCCAAAATTCTTTTATCTTCTGAAACGTTTTATAATTAAAATGAGAATATCAATTGAACCACAGAGAAATTGAACCAGATGATTTTTAAAAACCACCGCTAGCTAATTTTCTCCATAAGTTATTAATATTTGTTGCATAGGTACTTCAAATTTTTTGTTCATAAATCTTGCAGTATAAGAAAGATTTTAACGGATGTTTTGGGACAATTAATTACATAGTAAATTTTTAATTAAGAAAAAGCGTTGAAATAAATATGAATAAAAAAATAATAAAATTAGTCTACATCCAGAATTCTTCTAATGTAAGATAGCAACAGTTCTTCTTATGTATTCTTGTTCTTTCTTCTCCAATAAGAAAAAGTGTTATAAATTGTAAATTTTATACACAATTTAATTTTTGAAAACTTTTTAAAATGGGGCCAACGTATTGGATGGAAATGAAACTTGTGTTATGAAAAGATAATTTTTTAACTTTAAATATGTGTAAAAATAGTTTTTGTGACATAATACATATTTTCGAAAAATATCCCGGAAAATGCCATATCTTGCTTAACTTCCAATTAACTGAAATTTTAATAAGATTAGGGCTTTTAAAAGTTGATGATGACCTTTCTCGTCCTATACAAAATATATTCATAAAAATAAGCAAAAATTTCAGAAATAAAGGCATATTAGTTCAAAGTTTTAACCGTTTCCTAGCAACGGAGTAGCTATAAATTTGCGTTATTTCAAAATCGTCTGCAGGTAATTAACAATTTTATAAATTTTGAAAAAATAATAAAAATTGAAGAAAAATGCCACAGACATAAAATTGGTATTATTGAAAAGGTAAAAATTTGAACTTTAAGATGGTATAAAAATAATTTTTGAGGGATAATTTGCTCCGAAGTTACTGCGGAAAAACGGTTTTGGTTAATTTCTAATTAATTGACTGTTTAATTAACATTTGAACTTTGAAAAGTTGACAGTAATCTTCCCCTTGTCTTAATTAATAAGTGTGCAAAGAAGTTTGGTTCAAATCAGTGCCGTGGTTTAGGAGGAGATGTGGAAACAAACATTCGTACAAGCATGCCCCCCCCCCAGACCTGTTAGTGGCTTCAACCAGAGCCCTCTAGAGATCTCTAGACGGCTATGCTTCAACGCGGCAAGGGGGTGTTCCTGGGAGGAGTGGGTGATGTACGTCGGGAGTGTATTCTCCTGGTAGGGCCAACCAAGGCGTGAAGGCTACTCCATTATTCCCAGCTAACACTAACAGACATAGAGGCAAAGTCAGACTTCTCCCCATGTGGTACCTCGACTGAAATTGAAGCTGCCTCTCACCCGTAGTCATGAACCAGTCGCATTTGTTAGAGTGACATGGTATCATGGACCTGGTTTAGTATTTGGACCAGGGGGACATGAAACAAACATGCATACATACCTACACTGACTTTTATTTATATTAAGATGTGATACGAAGGGATAATTGAGGAAAATACATCATGATATCCAAGAAAGAAATTTTGTCAAATGACAAGGAAAACATGTGAGTTAGCACCTGTCTCTTCGAATTTCCATACACTTTCATTCTCCCTGCACTCGACGATAGATTTAACTTGCAGCAGTTCTGCATCCATAATGGATTTTTGGTATAATCGAGTCCACCATTTTCAGGACAGAGGCTGGCATCTCGATCCCAGTAGCAATGAGATTTAATAATATTAAAATTCCAGTAAAAGTAAAATTTAAGAAATTTAATTCAACAGAATCTTTTCCAGATTGAACATGCTCACTCAGAGAATACCGATGTTTTTAATTTTCAAATTAATAAAATAAGTTTTCTCTTCCACTAAGATAAAATATTAGATGTATTTGAACAAATTTCTTAATTGTGAATTGATTTTTGTACCGTAACAAAAAAAAAATATTCTTCCTAAACTCAAAACTCATATTTCTTTGTTAAGGCACGTATGTACCATCGCTACACGCCATTTCAAGTTGTTAATAATATTTTTCTCTTTGTTCTGAAAGGAACTTACCTGATTTTCTTAATCATTATGATATCGTTGTCTGCGTTGCCTACCAACAAAGTGCATCCGTGACTGTCATAGGTAGTTCTTCTTTCCTGCAAGTTCTCCCTATTGAGGATGAATACGTTGATGCAAATGGTAGCACACGTACTTTTGTTACCAAAACTCTGAAAAAATTATATTCCTCGATCACAAACTGCTTCAAAAGAAGACAAAAATTCAACAAAATGTTTTCTGGGTTGATTCGAAGAAGGCGTCGGAGAATCGGAAGTATAATCTGACAAATTTGTAATTGAAATTTGTAGAAAAAATTGAATTCTGAAGAAATCTGTACTGAAGCAATTTCTATTAGTTCATTATATAACTCTTGATCATTAAACACATATAATTTTCAGTTGGTTTCATTTACTATTTGTATTTCATACATTGTAAGCAAAACCTCTTCATTCAATTTAAGTGTCGTTATTTTTTATTGCATTTTGATCTCTAATGTAATGTTTTTAAAGCAACGTGAAAATGCAAATATCTGACTTTTTTAAGTAGAATTGAATAAAAACATACATAGGGGGGAAAAACATGCTGTGAACATGCTATAAAATGCACAACATTTCACAAGCAAATTTTGAAACGTAGAAAAATCTTACGTTGTCTTAATTATACATCATGCTTTTATAGAAATGAATTTGAAAAATTTCACAACTTGATGATATTTCCAATCTGACGTACCTAAATTAAATTCTGATTTAACTAATGAAGATTTTTTAAACCAGGAAATATTTGATGGATTCTTGCTCAGCCGATGTAAATGTAGAAGAGCGTTTATGGCCAAGATCTGATGCTCTTTGACAACCAGGCATATTTTCGCTTATATCTTCTTAGGAATTTTAATTTTGAACATCAAGCAAGATAATTTATTACTCTATCTCTTATACAAATCACCGGAGTGATATAGTGCCTGAAATAAGATATATGTTAAGAATCTACATTAAAACTATAATATATTCATTTTGGTTGTTTAGTATAATATATTATAATTTGTCCCAGTTTGTGTCAATTTTCTTTTTTTTTTACTTTTTAAGCCCCGCAGCTGGAAATTTCTAAATATTTAGATTGTTATATTTTTGTGAAGATACTCTGTTTTGGCCTTTATTTTTCGAAGGAAAGACAAGTAATTACAATAATGCTTCTCCAAGGACGTCTTATTCATTAATAATCAACTATCTATGACTCCATTGTATTGGTAAATAAAATTTAATCAGTAACGTAATTTAATAAATGCATTCAATTTTCTTTAATACTCGTCGTTGGCTGACGTGCTGAAAATTCGGTCAAGGCAAATGCTATGCAAACCGCTTATTTAAATATCATGAAATGAAATTTACTTGAAAGCATCATTTTATATGCTTATAATTTACTTTCAATTATTATTGACTCTTAAAGAGAAAGGTCAAGAAATTTAAGTTGGAAAAAATAATGAAGTTTAAACATTAAACAGTTATGAATTAGATAAAAACTAACGTTTATGGAAATCGCAATTGAATTTTTGAAATTGATTTTTTCCCCTGTTCTCATTAAGAAACAAGCTCATTTTCGTACTGAGTTAATTTTGTGGGAATAACGCAAATCGATAACATAGACGTCTCAGAATATTTCGGCTGCTATAGTGAACTCTCAGTTATTCGGCATAATTGGGGATTGTCGATGTCGAATACATGAAAATGTCGGGCAATAAATCAAGAATATAAAATACTACGTATTAATCAATATCTTCCATCAGGAGTGGCGGTAGAGTCCGCCCGACGGGGGGGGCACGGTCTGCTCGACGGCGGGGCACGACCTGCTGTATAGGGGGAAAGAAGGGCCTAATTATAACCATCTCAAATTTTCTTCAGATTTTTAGTTTCCTACTATTTGAATAACCCGCTGCAAAAACGGGATACAAAAATATTATCAATATCTGTAGAGATTTTTTTATGTATTTAGATTATTAATCTGTTTATACAGATTTCAAAGGAAATAATTACTCACCACCGCTGAAAATAGCCTCAAATCACCTAATTTTAAGGGTTTCCTTTATTAGAGCTATTTTAAATTTAACTCAACTCAAACAAAACAAAGAAATAGGATCCGACGGTCAAATTATAAATATTTGAATTCAATTACGATAACATGCGTTATTGTATATGACACTTTTTAAAACAAAATTTTATCATTTTTCTTTCTACATTCATTGCATGTGTTTTGCGTGTAAGCATATTAGAGCATGTGGATATATTAAACCGTGAAAAAAGCATTTAATTTAAATATTTAGCGCAGTTTTGCGTCCATTCCCGAATATCCAATGGTACATTTCACATTACAAAAGAAAAAAATAAGACTTTTAAATCATAATAAATAAATATGATACAACAAAACAGACATAACCACAAAATTGTTAGGTTTTATTCTAAAATATGATAAATCAGCTCATAGTGATAGTAGGTTTTAATGACATCAGTGCAGCTGAATTCGGCTTTTTGGATACAATGTATCAAACTTTTCTACTATATTATGCAAATCTATTTTCCTTGACCTGCTACTATGCACTCCTAAGATCATGAGGCTTTGAAGCCTATTCTGAACCATGGTCGTGCGCATATAATTTTTTACAATTCGCAATGTGCTAAAACTTCTTTCGCACGCACATGTTGACACTGGTAGAGTGCATGCAATTTTTATCAATCTATTCATTTCGTAAAATGCGTCAGCAACTCGGGAAATGTACTGCTGCAGCTGTAATAATGTTTTCGGCTTAGATGCATCTGGCTTCCTTGCAAAAACACGACGCATATTCTCCAGTTATATTTTCAGATCTTGTGAATTGCTGCGGTACAATCGACCAAAAGCAACGATATCTTCTGTCTTCAAAAATGTTGTTGACTCTGGTACCAAAGCTTTAATGCCCAACATTATAATTTTATTATCATTGAAAAAACGTCGTTCAATTTCCTTTTTGAGCCGATCAATGACTGAAAACATTTCCCTGAAACAAAATCATAAATTGGTATTAGTCTCCTTGCTTTTGTTTTAAATAGATGTAAATTATATACACGCACAGGGCCGTCTTAAAAAATTTAGAGCCCTGGGCTAGAGTGATTTGGCGCCCTATCAGAACCGTAACTACGAATTTGAAAGTCTTGGGCTTAAAGTAAATACCTACCTAATAAAATAATTGAGGGGAAAAAGTCACCTGTTCTCTGTTTAATGCCTTATAATCTCAAAAATCACCACCTTTTCAAAATAGGATTTTGTGTGACAGCTTACATTCATATATATTTAAATACAAAATCTAATATATAAAATTCTCGTGTCGCGGTGTTTGTGGTTAAACTCCTCCGAAACGGCTTTCCCGATTCTCATGAAATTTTGTGTGCATATTGGGTAGGTCTGAGAATCGGACAACATCTATTTTTCATCCCCCTAAATGTTAAGGGTAATCCACCCCTAAATTTTTTTTTTTCAATTTTAGATAAATTTTTTTTTAAATTTTTTTATGATACAGCATTAGTAAATACATATAACCCTGAATTTATCACCGGTCGAATCAACGATCAATCGATCAGTTATCCCCGCTAGATGTCTACCTGGGTCACCTCTCATCCAGCAAACATCACGGAGTAGGGATGAGAAGGAAGGCGGTCTCCTGTCTTACTCAATATACAGTTTCGTAGCAGTGACTTATACATATTATTTTAATTTTTCTGTGCATCTATTACGTTAAATTCATATAAATAAACACGTGTTGCGTACCTGTATATATTGTACTTAACGCTTTTTGAAAATAGTTTTAAATATACCTTTTTCATTATTGTGAAAGGTAAGTCAAATAATAAACAAATGAATACAATATAATAATAGTAATAATAATAATAATAAATATCATACATATATTAAGTCACTGTTTTTTACCAATACACTGATGGAAGGATTTATTAACTATTAATATTTTAATTTCTTTGAAGACAACTTTAATAAATATTTTTTTACATTCAATAAATATTTATTAATAGTTAATGTAACATTAAATAAATCGTATTTAATAAATAATTTATTAACTTTTATTAAATATTCATTACATCCTATGATGTTGAATAATTATTTATTAACAGTTGATAAAGCTTATCAAATATAAAAAAATCTTGCTATCTGTGTAAGTATTTTAACTTCATTTATTTATATTACAGTCAGCAATGCCAAAAAGACGTAAAGGGGCCAATTTGAGTCGTAGAACAACCAATTCAACAGTCATGCGAGATATACGAGCACGAAGGTCTGGCGAACAAATCCAACAAAATAATACAGATGTGCGTGCAAGCATGGCGCAGTTACGTGAATCACTATCGCAAGAGGCGCGAGATGAACGAAATCAACAAAGACAATTAGAACGAAGAGAAACGCGCAGATTCATAGTAAACAGACGTAGAGGCATTGACCAACAACGCCAACAACTTCTTCGAGCATTTACATCAGATTCATTTCTTCGACTAGCATTCCAATATGAGCCTGATGTTGAATATTACGCTCATTCCAAAGTGGTTATTGGTTCTTTGGACAAGGAATGCCCGCATTGTCATGCACTTAAATTTAAAAATGAGCCAGTTGGGATGTGTTGCTCATCAGGAAAAGTACAACTAACCGAAATTGAAACACCACCTGAACCATTACACGGTTTACTTATCGGTACAGATCCAGATTCTAGCCTTTTCCTAAAGTCAATTCGCACATTCAATTCATGTTTTCAAATGACGTCGTTTGGAGCAACAGAAATAGTTAACAATATTGCTGCAAACGGTCAACAATTTAATTCCACGTTCAAAATCAAAGGCCAAATTTATCACAAAGTGGGCTCATTGCTGCCAATGCCAAACGAATCTCATAAATTTTTACAAATTTACTTTATGGGTGGCGAAGACTCCGAACGTGCACTCGCCAATCGCGTGGATGCACGTTGCGATTACCACAATCTCAATTCACCTTTTGCCAGGCGTATCGTCACCGACCTGGACGCTCTGTTAAATGAGCATAATGAATTGTTGAAATTATTCAAATCACACATGCACAAACTACAAAGTGACAATCATGATATTGTCATCAATCCTGATAGAACACCAGCCGGAGAGCATGTACGTAGATTCAACGCACCTGTTATTGACGACGTTGCTGGAATCATGGTTGGTGACCGTACAGCTACGCGACAAATCGTGATTCGAAGAAGAAATAATAATCTTCAATTCATTAGTGATACCTACCGTTCTTATGACGCTCTCCAATATCCACTAATTTTCTGGAAGGGACAAGACGGATATTGCGTAAACATTAAACAACGAGATCCCGTAACAGGTAATTCATTCATTATTAAAAACATAATTAATTATTATTGTAGAATCTTCAATTAATTCAATGATATATTATTACAGGAGCCAAAACAAATAAGAACGTTAGCTCGAAGGATTTTTATTCATATCGTTTGATGATTAGAAGCGGCCGAGACAATATCATTTTACGATGTCGTGAGCTAAGCCAACAATTTATGGTCGACATGTATGTGAAGATAGAGAGTGAACGACTACGATACTTGCGATATTATCAACAGAAGCTGCGTGCGGAAGAATATATTCACCTCCGAGATGCTATTGCGAAAAACGCTGACACTGCCGAAATTGGTAACTCTGTTATCTTACCATCATCGTATGTAGGTAGTCCACGTCACATGCAAGAGTACATACAGGATGCTATGACTTTCGTGCGTGAATATGGACGACCGTGTCTTTTTATTACTTTTACATGTAATCCAAAATGGCAGGAAATTATATCATTACTATTACCAGGACAAAATGCAATACATCGTCATGATATTACAGCACGTGTGTTTAAACAAAAATTAAAGTCTTTAATCAGCTTTATTACGAAGTTGCATGTATTTGGTCCCACACGTTGTTGGATGTATTCAGTTGAGTGGCAAAAGCGTGGATTACCTCATGCTCACATTTTAATTTGGTTCGTCGACAAAATACGTGCTGAAGACATCGATAGTTTAATTTCTGCAGAGATTCCAGATCCATCTACTGATCAATTACTATTTGATATTGTTACTACAAACATGATTCATGGTCCGTGCGGAATTCTGAATCGTTCATCACCTTGCATGGTAGACGGAAAATGTACTAATCGTTTTCCTAAAGATTTCATAAACGATACGGTAACACATATTGACGGATATCCAATATATCGTCGAAGAAGTACTGAAAATGGCGGACAATCGTTCATTAAAACTATCAGTAACGCAGACATCGACATTGACAATCGTTGGGTGGTACCATATTCACCTCTGCTCAGCAAAACATTCAATGCTCATATTAATGTTGAGTCATGCAGTTCGGTGAAGAGTATCAAATATATTTGCAAATATGTTAATAAAGGAAGTG
>BGPR01010328.1:25023-52968 GCA_013235015.1 Araneus ventricosus | reverse complement strand
ATTTTCATTTTATCTTTCATTTTGTACTAGTACTGTATATTTCTACAATAAATTATGTACAAAAACCAGAATAATAATCATCATGAAAACATTGGAAACAAAAAATATTTTGACACCTTGCACCATTGATAAATGACTATTGTTCACAAGAGCAACGATTACTTGGATCTGTAGGAATACAAACTTTGTTCCCATTAAAAATGATCTCTCTTTCATTAGAAAGATTGACAGTTTCTTTTAAGTTTTTCAAAATTATTACAAATTAAATGAAAAACTTTTACATATTTTTAATTAAAATATTAATTTTTATACATAAAATTACTGTTTATTCATATGATATTTGAATTATTGGTAAGTCTACTTTATAAGTACTAAAATAATGATAAATATAACTTTATAGGTAATAAATCATAACTACAATTACCCACATCATGAAAGATATTTTTTAGGCTTCATCAATCATAAATTTTATAAATTTATTCTGCGATTCATTGTACGGATTTCAAACGATAATGAGTAAAGACATTTACCCATTGATCCCTTTTCAATTATTGAAATTTCGGACCATCTGCCTACGCATTTAATAGATAAACAGATGCTCTCTGCTATTTTTATTCCATCACTAAAATATTGGGCCATCTGCATATGTACTCAATATATTAACATCTGCTCTCTACTTTTTCCAAGATAAAATAAGAACGAAGAATTTGTGAATATAAAAATCCAATAATTTAAAACTTTCAATGAATTTAGAATGATAATTTTAATTATAGTTAATATTTATCACCACTAAAGATATATTTATAATTATTTTACTGTTTATATATTAATTTTATTATTATTTTATCTGTAATTCAAGTATCATATAAATCAAGTTATTTTCCGCATAAAAATAATTAAAGTTTTAATTTAAAATATTTTTAAATTTTTAATTTAATTTGGAATAATTTTGAAAAAAAAAAAATAGAAAACCGCAGCCAGGACCGAACTACGGACCTAGCGAATGGTAGGCGAGCGCATTGACATCTAAGCACTGATTGCTTGTGAAGAGTTACTGGTATATAAGTTGTGCCCAAAGTTTGAGGGCCATTTCCTCCGAATTGGCTGGTCATTGCACTTTTTTAGATTAATGTGTAAACACCCTAATGGTATGCTACTAATATGCCAAGTTTCATCCCGAATTGAATTTCCCAAGTCGTGCCCTCTCCTTGTAAGTTATAGAACTTTAGAGGAAAATATCCGTTTGAAGAATAACTAGAATACATTAAAGTGTTTTAACATGTAATAAAAATGAATAACAGTAATTTTCTGAAAAAAAGAAAATATTTAAACATCCTTTTGAAGGAATCATTTAAAGAAAATAAACTGAAATTTATACTGTAAGAAAATAATTTTAAAAGCTTCTCCAACTTCATGACTTTTTTTCAGACAATTTTAATTTAAAGATCATTCAATAACAACAATTATGGATATTTTAAAGCAACAAAATTCTTGTCATAATGGTAAAAAATACATAAAACTGAATATTAATAACTGTGCCCTTTAAAAATATCATTTCTTAAATTTTTAATATTATACATTAGTGTCATAATTTTTTATCTTTTTTATAAAAGATAAGATAGATAAATAGATTCTATTTTAAATATATGAAAGAAACATGTATTTTTAATAAATATTATTATTTATAATTTCAAACTTACTTTTTTTTCCTTTTTCCCAAAGCTCAAACCAGGGGTACCTTTCTCAACAACTAGGCATGATATTCCTTTAGGTCCACTTTGACCTGTTCTAGCCATTAAAACATAAATATCTGACTCGCCACCACCACTAATAAAGGCTTTTGTTCCATTTAAAATGTAATAATCGCCGTCCTTTTTAGCGGTAGTACTCAAAGATGCTGCATCACTACCACTATCTAATAAATAATTATTGGTTAGATGTTATAGATAATACAAAATACGTTTGTACATTAATAAAAGAAGAGAGGAAATACAAATATTAACACTTTTTACGGAAACTGAAGACATTTTTTAAAATTAAACGGAATTTAACAAACAAATCGATTCAGAAAGTATTTAACATATTAAAGAGACTGTAATATATTTCCACTTCCTGGTTTTATTGTGATTTAGGAAAATATTATGTATGTGCTAGCTTGTAATTTGTACAGCTTTCGTCATGAGGTTAAGAAAAACTTGCAACATTTTTGCAAAATCTTTAACTTGCAAGCAATAGCCTCTCATTCCTTAAGTCAATATAAAGAATTTTCTACAACATAATTGTTTCTAAATAACTGTTAATGTATATAAAGGGTGCCCACTAAAGTCCTGACGTCTCAATTAACTTCAGAACAGAGAAAAACTATACTGAAGAGCTGTCTAGGTATAATAAAAGCCGACGCGCGACGCGATGGAACTGCTTACGGCACTACTTATCAGCAAAATTCGGAATTAACACTCATGTCGAAAACGCTATGATGAACAGGGAAAATGAAAGTTACAAAAATGTAGAGCGTAGAGTAAATTTGCGCACATTAATGCTAAGAATAGACCGCGCATTTGTTTCGTCGCGATTTTCAAAACTGTGATGTCACAAGTAGACTGTACAATTTACACGTGGTGCAATTTTAGCATACATCACTTAAGAGGTCCTGATAACGTTCCTAGCAGACATGATATGGACAGATCAGACATGTTTTTTGCATAATGATGTGTACAATAGGCAGAACATCCATTACTGGGCATTCGAAAATTCCAGATGTGCTGTTGACGTTCTGTATCAAGTACATTGACCGAATGAACTTAGCTAGCTGGCTTTAATTCATTTTAGTAAGCTAAGTTTCATTACAAAAGTTTATTAATCTAAACACTTTTTAATGGATTTTCATTCTGAAATTTTATCTACCACACTTCGTAAAACAATACAAATTGCCTTTTTCTGAGTTTAGAATGTGATTTTCCCCCATAAATTGCTTATTTAACAAAGATGATAAAGAAATAATTACTTGGTTCAGTTAAACAATATGATGCAAAATGCTCCATTGTTGAGAGTTTCGGCAACCACTTTTTCTTTTGCTCCTCATTGCCATAATGATCAATCATCCACACAGCCATGCTAAAAATCCCAATTTAAATAAAAAAAATGTTTGAATAAAAACAAAAAAAAACAAATAATTACCTAGATGAATAAACAAGAACAAATTGTAGCCCCACAGTAAAATTATGCATAGTTTTCAAAACCTAAATATTGTTCATGAAGAATGGAATGAAAATTCACAAACACACACAAAATTGTTTCTAAATAGCTGGGGAACAACTTTTAAGGGTCAGATAGTGTGATTTTCCTTTGCAGCTCTAAATACGATGTATAAAAAGCAGAAACAGTGGCGAATCCAGGGGGCTATAGGGCTGCCGCCCCCCCCCCCTCCCTCCCCAAGCTAAGCCAGAATTCTTGATTTTATAATTTTCCTACTTTTCTAGTCATTCCAATTGTACTTGTAGCGATAACGCAGTCGAAAACATTTTTTGGCTAGTTATTTCATTGTATTTTTATTAAATTATCGAAAGTATTGTATTGTTCTTTATGATTCTTATTGTCAGGTGAGTAAAGTCTGTAAAGTTAAAGTGTTCTGGTTTAGATAAGACATGAGGTTTGACATTCGTCACAACGATACAAAATTTTGATGAAGACCCAAATCCTGGATTCACCACTGAGCAGAAAAAATGAAGTATGCACGAAACAGAGACATAAAACACACCAAACTAAACTTGAAAATGGGAGGAGAGAATAATAATGCAGTAGATATTAAAGCAACATAAAGTAACTCCATTCAAAACATTTACCTAATGCTATTACAACTGAAATAAACAAGAAATATACGTTCTTTAATGTACAAGTACGAAAAAAAACCCACCAAAGAGCAATAAGAACAAAGAACTATCAGATGAATTTCCATCCAGAATAAGGAATAAAACGTTCAATCAACATAATTATTCTAACAAGCTTGCACTGGAGCAAGTACTTAAATATGGCTGTCACTCAGTTCTTTCAAAGCAATATTGCAACCATAAAAATATAAAGATTAATCAAAAATTTGATTCTTTTAGGTATGGCAGAAGTTTTAAACCAAAGAAGAAATCTGTCAACCAAAGAAAAAGTTAATTCGATACCTAGCAGTCTTTTGAAAATGATTTGATACGGTCAGGTAAGACCTACTATTTCATTGTGTTGTGACATGAACTTTTTTTATGTTCTTTCCTTTTATGGTATGAACTGTAGATATCTATTTCAAAGTCTCTTTCAAAAGTACAATTGGCAGGAAAGGTTAAAATCTGAATCTCGTTAATTTGGAAGCACTCACTGTATAAGTATAGATGTTCTATTTGCTCATTTCCTGTTAGTATTATCGTCTTGTCTCCTGTGAATATATTCTCGAGTAACTCAAAGATATTGTAACACTTAGGGAAAAAAAACTCGTATTTATGTTAATGTTCCAAAAAATACACTGTGTAACCGTCTGGGCGCCATAATTTAATTCCTACTAGGGATAACAGTAGACGTTCAAAGAAAGGGGCTTGATTCATTTAAATACATTTAATCAAACACCTAAGGACACAACATATAGGGACAAGCAATTAAGGACAATACACTTCAGGACATATAAAATATACAATCATCGGGGCAGAACACCATGTTTACTTGTCGACTCCAGAACATGGATTGGCCGCTTCTTCCAACAGCCGCTAGGTGGCGAGCTCGGAAAACAGTGCGGTTACAACTGCGAAAAAGTATCACAAAGTTTCTCACTAAACATTCGCATGCATAATGTGCAAATGAAGGAATATCTTTCTATAACAATATCTTCATTAAATATTTGGAAAATACCGTCATCATACTGATGCCTTGATGAGGCCTAATACCTGTTAAGATTTAACTATTTTTAAAATTTAAAATCAAGACAAAATATTTCGAAACAAAATTGCAAACATCACAACATCGAAGATAAGAGTAGATTTCTGTCACAAAAAACATAATGATTATCACCAAAAAGTGCTAGCTAATTCTAAATATATAACTTTTTGCCCTCATCCATCAGTATTTCCGGGAAACATTATTCCAGATTTCTAGTTCCTAAGTAAAATTTCCAGAAACTAATTCAGATGATCAAAGAATATGCTACATCATATATATCTGCAAGGGCTTTATAAATAAAATTTACTAAACAGATAGAGACATTTGGGAAATTTAAAATGTCAATGACTAGGAATCGACTAGTATTTTCTAACAAACAGTTTAAAACCGCATGAAATATCAAGAATGGTATTATCAGTCAAGAACGACATTTTATATTTTGCTTTTCTGGTTCCTAGGACAAAACTGCTTTTATGTAGTTTTATTTAGGAAAACTAAATCGAAATTAGTGCAGAAATTGAAATGCCAAAATGCATAAAGAAATACTGATACATAAAATCAGTTCTTCATTATTTCGATTATTACAGCAAAACAAGTAAAAACATTTTCACACAAAATTCAAAAAAGGTTTATAAAAAGTTAATTGAAAAATTCTCTTTTTAAAGATAGACGTAAATAAAACGAATGACAAATATTCGCAAATATAGCATGAACATTTTCCCAAGTCATAAAACTAGGTGTTGAAACGCCAATTGCATTTTCCGTATTGATAGCGTGGGTAAGTGAATGTTGTTAAAGAATTTTTGTTTGTTTGTTTTCGTCAGAATAGTTGTGGAACTAAAGGAGTCAAGATGCTCCAATGAGCACTGAGTAATGAGCTTTTGGTATGTTTTAAGAAGTTCCACCAAATGAAAAAAACTCAGCTACTACAGTTGTACTTGCTTTTGAAAATTATCAGCACGAACATTAGGAATTCTGGAAAACAATAATACAAAAAAGATAGAACATAAGATCATCAATTTCATTCCTCAGATAAATTACACGAACTGTCAGAACATAAGAAATGAAATTCATATCCGATTTAGAGAAGTTATTGGCTCAAACAAAATAAAGAAGAGATTAGTAAAAAGTAATGAGCATCCATATTCAGTAACGTAGTGAGGGGTGGGCAGGGGTGTAGTGGAGCCGGAACGCCGTTACGGCACTGCTTTTTTTTTTTTTTTACGAAAAATAAATAAGAAAAAATGTAAAAACTTCCTTACAAATAGCGCGAGTTTTGCCATCCAGGTTCGAGTATTCCGTCACTGCTTAATTTGCGCTTACACCATTGGTTATAGATGCCTCTGTCGCCAATCTTTGGAGGCACCGCGAAGGCAACATTTTTGCATTTATTTTACGTATTTAAAGACAGAGTCCGACGAATGAGACCAGAAGGGGAACCAAAAATAAATTCAAAACCTTGGACACTATTTACCCTCACTACCCCACTGTCTATATTAGACGAACTCAACTTTTAATTAAATCCAAGTATATAAATTTATTTGGAAAATTAACACCAGATGTATAGAAAAAATTACAGCTAATAGTATAAAAGGGGGACCATAAAATAACGTGAGATGGTCCGCGACCATCTGCAGGGTAAAATGTAGCGAAATTTGATGCATGTGCACAGTGGAACCAATTATTTCGATTTCTAAAGGGGGGTGAAGGAAATTGATACAAAAATCGACTCTAGAGGGTATTTTGGCGCTGGTTTCAAGGAAAAATTGGCAAATTAGGAGGATGATCCTTTGTCGTGTAAAGCGATCATAAAAATAATAGGTAAGACAAAGAGAATTCTCACCATTTATAGACGAACTACTTTTTGGTGGCAATTACTTTATACAAGCGAGCTTCATTTGTAAACCTCTACATCAGCGGTGGAAGAATGCCAATGCTGCCCTTCCTGAATTTCAGCGGCTATAAAAACTACAAACAACATCGATGAAAATAATAAACTTACGGAAAATGATTTAACACTTAAAACCTACTAGAACTTTAGCAGCGCAGATGGAAAACTGCCAAACAGCAACAACTTGAAGATGGAACTATTACTATAGAACAGGAGACGACTAAAGTGCAGGGAACCAGCAGTGTGCGAACAATATTATATAGTCAAACGTAAACTCGTGAGTAAAATATTGCATCATATTTTCAAATTTTATCCTTATAAAATCAGCATTTTCAAAAATTGCTCCATGGAGATGCAACAATCCGAATTGACTTTTCATTTAGAATTAACTATATTTTTAACAAAAGCAATGAAAATCTTCATGTATTGTTAAGAAGCTTTATGTTTATCATACATATTACTCTGCGTTCAGCGAAGCTTTTCCTGGATACGATTTTTGGTATCCTTCCCCCACCCCCCTCTTAGAAACTGAAACCGGATGATCCATAAAGAACATGCACCTATTTTTTTCTTACATTTCGCCCAAGATATTATTCGCAAGAGTGCTCAGAACACCTCGCGTTATTTTATAGCCTTCATGTACAGAAAATTAATAGAGAAGAGCATAAATAAGTCGTTATACACATAAAGATAAATTCAGATAAAAAGCAAAGCCTCCAAGAAAAAAAGATTTAATGTGAATGTACTAGTTATAAACACTGTACAGTATAATGGATGAAAATAGCTTACACTTGTTACATTATAAAAATATATTATTGACACAAAGCTTCGTATCTTTTCATTTGCAAGTGTAAGTGTTAATTTTTTTTCTCCTGAAACAAAAAAAAGTTAGTCTTTTTTTACATTTATTATAGGCATTTCATCTTTACTGAAGATTTTATATCAAAAGTTTAAGAATAAAGAAAATAGTGTTTCATACTCAAGCCATCAGAAAATAATACTCTTTTTCTTTTCACAGTCTTAAGTTAATTCTTTATTATTAAAACAACATAAAATTTTAGAAAGTGTAAGTACAAAACAAGAGAAAACTAATTTGTGTTTATGTACATTTTGATTATGATTAGCAGAAAAGTTAGACTCTACTCTAAAAGTTACTCTATTCACCTGGTGTTGGTAGGTTTGCAGGTGCACATATTTTAACACAAGCAGGAGGTTAGGCAAAACGAAAGGAAAATATAATTACAATAGAGACAAGAAACATACAAAATTTCACAAACACAAATAAAGTACAGGTTAACAAATAACAAAAATAAGAGAAAACATATTCGAAATCCACAGAAAATAACAACCTTTGATTACATTTTCTGCCAAAAGATGGCCTGGCTCAAATTGCGCTTCATTGTTTATAAGTTCCAAGAGAAAAGAAGAGAGAGAGAGAAAAAAAAAATGCTGGAAAGTGAATTCGCAACTTCGTAACCAAATTTACTATCGGAATGACCAGGCTGGTGTCACATTTGCTTGCCCAATGAAGTAGACGTTACCTTTTCCTACTCATCAATAAGTTAGTGGCATAGCGACCGGGGGTAAGGGGGGTATAGATACCCCAGGCGCCAGTCTTAGGGGCCGCCATGAAGCCAAAACATTAGTGCATTTGAATCACTTTTTAAAGTCAAATATGATGAAGGGGCGAAAAAACAATAACATGCCCTAGGCACCATTTACCTTTGTTAAGCCTATGAGAACGACTGAGGGCGAAAAAACTATAGTTTGCCCCGGGCAGCATACCCATTCCCTACCCGATTTCAGGTATGGAAGAAGATCGGGCGATATAATTGGTTCTCTCCGCGTTGTAGGAGTGACGTAATTGAACTCGAACGTCTTCAAATTGCTATTCGCTGTTCATGGACTTCTCCATTTCTGACCTACGAACTTAGCGTTTTTGTTTAATTGAGTGACTATTATTTTCTCTGGATTTGACTGAGCATATTTGCATGAGTATTACATCAGAGAATTTGCCCTCAAATTTTGAAAACGAAATTGAGGAGAACAATGTAAGTTTCCATTAGATGCAACAATTTCCTATTTACTATAGAGTTTTCTCATTGAAACTGTATGCAGAAATGTAATTTTTTGCATCATTACACTGAAAGTCAACAAAAACTTACTGATATTAAATTACATCTTCGTTTAATTTCGTAACATTTTTTGCAATATTGAATTTTATGTCTGGGAACGGCAGTAAAATTTTTCTAGTATGAGTATTTGTGCTTGCCAGTTATGATCAAACTACGCATTTACAAAAACGAGGGAAGGGGCTGTCATAAATATATTAAACAAAAGTGAAGTATTATTTGCGTAGAAATTCAAATACTATTTAGTTACTTCAGTGATAATTGAAGAACTCGGTAAAAACAGTTAAATAATAGAAATGCATCTTGATGATGATTTGAATATTAATAATGTGTAAAGATTCATGGTGGTGAGAAAATGGATGGGGGGATATTAAGGCTTAATTTCAACATTACACTATGTAGCGGCTTATATTTGCATCACTACCATTTTTCAATTAATTTTTTGAATTTTATTTGAAAGTTTTAAATTTGCGTTATTTTTTTCTAAAAGAAAAAAAGTTTAGTGGTAAAACAATTCAATTAATATTTTTAAAATTGACTTTTCAGTTTCCAATATTCCTTTCCTTGAAAACTTTCAGGCTTTCAATCAACTGCAATGTATGATCAATTTAATTCTACTTGCAATGTAAGATTAAATTAATGGCATTCCAAGAATGGTAAATAGTTATATCCCTAAATGGAGCAAGAAATGCATGCAGGATAATAAAAATAGCACAAAAAGGAATGAGACCTTGAAGTACAAGAACTTATTAATTTCAACTGGTATTAAAAATTACGGGAAGATATATGTTTGAAAAAGGTGCAATTGGTCTTGACTTAAATCCTCCAAAACAATTGCTTAACATGCCCATTCACTTCCTTTAACACGATAGTAGTATTATTAATTTATCCTAACAAAAAGAAATAGATAATTACATTATTAATTTATCCTATTAAATAACTGTCTATATTTGATTTGACTCCAAACTTGGAGTTTCAAGTTTCCAAATTTGATAACTGCCACAAAGTTCGAGAAACCTTCATTCACTGTCAAGTAATGGAAAGTGTACTAAATCTGTAACATCTGCTTTTCTGCAGATGTTACATACTGCTACGATACAAATATGTTATGTTTTTTGCTAATTGTATTTTTAATTATGAAATAATTTCGTTTGTTAAAAATTGTTTCAGTATTTTTTTTTTTTTTTTTTTTTTTTTTATTATATAAAAAAAAATAAAATACTTTCTGCGTTTGAGCACAGGAAACAGGAATATTCTTTATAATCCAAAACATTATTAAACAGAAAATTACAATGAGAAATAACTTAGACGGCTAACAAATATATATGTCAGATTGGAGTACATGTCAAAATACTATAGAAGATTGAAATAGAACTTCAGCTCTCCTCGAAATACTGTAGGGAACAAAATACATGCCGAATTAGAATATATATCACAATACTACTGAACACAGAAGATTAAAATCGAACTACAACTCTCTTTGAAGTAGGGTAGGTTATAAAATGTATGTCGAACTTCGGTATATGTTAAAACAATACTGAAGATAGAAGATTAAATCGAACTAATCCAGTTTATGTAACTTAGTTAATAAAACTAATTAATTGACAAGCAAGAATGCGTAAGACGTCTCGGAGAAGCTAACCAATAAAATCGCTCGATTTTCCTCCATACTTGAAATCGGCTAGGGAATGGGAATATGCCCTCGGGAACAACATATTCTACGCCACTGCAATAAGTCACTTTATCTGTCAATACGCTTCCCACTGAACAAAAAAAGGTTTTAAAAAATTACTCTAAAAATTACTACTCAGTTCATTATTATAGAAGACTCATGAAACCATATATTAAATTACGGCTCTTAAAATTCCATAGTTGTTCTTAATTAACAAATAATACTGTAGTTTTAAAACGTGTTATCATAAACAAAGAAAATAAATGAAGTTCATATTTTTAGACCTAATTAAAACTTTTGTTTATGCATATACATTGGCCTGCTGATATTCATTGACAGGAATATGTGAGATGATTAAGATACTTACTTTCATCACATATACTTTGTCAACTTTTGAGGGAATGCGCGACCGGAAGATATAAATTTAACAACAACAAAAAAAAACATGACTCTTAACAACTAAAAGGTCAGAGTAATGTATATCCCCTTCTCTGTAGTAAACAAATAGAGGAGGATTTTAAAATTTCAAAAATTTGCGAAAAACTATCGACTTTCGGCACTTTTTCGACATTTTAAGGTCCTTGCGGGATCGAAAGGTATCAATCAATTTTATAACTTTTTCCCTGGTTTTATTTCTCACCAATTTTAACTTTTCCGCGGTACAGAAACTTGAAAAAAAAATGGATGTTTTTTAGGCCTACTCTAATACTCGGGTTCGTGACACTGTTCAGATCCATAAAGAAATGTTTTCCTAGAGGCATTCATGAAGAAAAAGATACATATTATAACAAAACCGTGACACAATTTTCAACTCATAAAAATTTTCTGTAATTCTACCAAATGAAAAAGCTGCATGCCTTTGCTCTGAAAAAAAGTTCAAGAAAGTATTGAAAACGCACAAAAAAAAAAAAGAATTGGAACTGAGAATAAATTATCTGTAAATAAACTGTAATTAAAATGCTTGAATAAAAAATTTTAAAAATACTTATATTTTACATACTTATGTATAGTTATGTAGGCAGTTGTGCTGACACAGCCCCGAGACAGAGCTTCAAATATTATAGAAGCATCTAAGCGTGTCATGCCAGAACCTCCATATTTTTCCGAACTATAAATAGCCCCGAAGCCTAGGGCAGCAGCTTTTCGCAATATTTCGACAGGAAAAATTTCCTAAAATAATGAAATATAAACATAAGTTTAAAATCTCTAACAAAACGATCGCTATCTAAAATTTTCAATTAATATCAATATATTAAACTTATACAGCGTGCAGAAAACTCTTGAAACAAACAAACAAAAAAGGGGTGAGTGGGATACCACAACATAGTAAGACAAACATTATTTGCCATAAAACTCAGGTCGCACATCCTTCATAGTAATAGACACAATATAGAAAGCAGTCTGACTGATGAAACGACATTGACGATTTTAGTTCTGACGCGAAAGTTGCAGACATATCCATCTACCCTACTGTATGAATAGAAGTGTACAAGGTCTATTATCGAGATAACATTGCACTGTTAACTGATGTAACTGTAAGGCGAACGGAGTAGTACACATACGTGGAATTGGCTGATATACCTGCACCTGTGACTTCGCCTCCACGCTTCCCGAATCTGAACCCACTGGATTTCTGATCTAGGAACACATGAAACAGTTGGTGTACGAGACATCAGTGGACTCAGTCTCTTTTTCTCCGCAAATAAAAGGTCAATGTGGCCGAATAAAGGATCAGCGTGGACTTCCTTTTTTGGCAGTACTGTGAACCTGGGTTCCGGGCAAATATCGTTCATTGTGTTGAATACGACCAGCGCTGATTTCTCTATTCCTTTTTTTTTTTAAATTTTGGTTGCAAACACTCTGCATTAATTGTAACAATCCTCCCTTGATATACGAATCAATTGAACATATTTTATGCTTTGAATAGTAAACTATCTTATTAGATTAATCATCATAAATTTCTTTAAGAGCATAAAAAATCAACAAAAAAATTTTTAACATAAAACACATTTTTTTTTCGACATGATATACCGAGAACATCCGTTACGCTTTAATCCTTTCGACCCGACTTTTGTATGTTTAAAATTTAACTATGAAAAATAGTTTCATTTAATACTAACATACTAAAAGAAGTATACTATGAGTTTAAAGTTTTTCATTTCTCCCGTTTCCTAGAAATCTGTGACAATATGTCCCAATCGTAGAGTCGACAGGGACTATTCCAGTAAAACTATCTTTCCTGCCATAAGATTAGCAAGTCAGGGAAACAACTTTACAGCTTCATAACAATCTTGTTACGAAGGCAACAAAAACATTACTCCGCCATTTACAATCTGAGAGTGTTTCCAAGTTTCTTTAATCATAATTTTATTCCCTAATTCCTTAAGAACACTGAACACATAAAAACCCACGGAAAAAATTGGATTTATTTACCAATAGGGAATGAAGTCTAATCTCCGAAACGTATATGTCATTAGGGACGAAAGGGTTAAGGCGATATGAAATCTTTACACACAACTAACAGATGTTAAACAATGCTTTATTTATTAAATTAAGTATAGTAAGTCACGAATAAAGATTCATTTGCATGCTTGCTATTATTTCTAAAATGCTAACAGCACATATTAAGTGAAGCAACAATTGATAGAAATAAACCATGATACACGCAAAAGATATATAATTAGTACAGAGAGAATTATCAGATAAAGTATTCAGTTTATTTCATTACATTATAGAATTATTTGTTGTTGTTTCTAACATCAATTTTAGAAAGCTTCCAGTCACCAACAGTATCATTCTTTAGGTAATTAAGAAGAAATGTTGAGGTTTCCTATTTTCTTCAGTGAAGATGCTTTCAATCAAAGGCAAAAAGTAATCCTAAATTTGTCAGTATTTTATTATTTTTAGGTTAGAAACAGCAGTTACCTGAGGCTTACTTTTGAAAGTGCGTTTTCCCAATCACAAAATGATTCAGTTTATTCAACCTTTTTTCTTTGAGAACAGAAGCTTTCTCTGCTTTTGCAACAGTTTCATTCGAGTATAAAACAGGTGACAGTAATTTGTAGTATTCTTTCCACTAGTTCAAAAAAAAAAAGCTTTTAACTTAATACAGGAAGAGAGAACAAGAGCACAACAGTTAATGACGAAACATTTTTATTCATGATCAAATTCAGTCTTTTTGCTTCATAGCATTAACTAATTTCAGATAAATTGGGAAACTAAAACACGTAATAGCATAATTCATTCCGATAGTTAACTTATAAAAATTACATTTAAAAAAAATCTAAATTCATGCAAGCAAATTTTAAAGCATTGAATTCAGCATCGCTGACTAGCACCCCCCCCCCCCCCGATCAACAAGGATTTTTTTTTTTTTTTTTTTTGCTTCTACTTTTTTAAAAATGTTTCATTACCATTGCTATTTTGATAGTGGTGAGATTTTGATAGTTGTTGAGGCGTTACCGAATAATTTCCAGCGAAAATTCGACAGCTGTACTGTGCTTTAGCTCAGTAAACTAGATTTTAAATTTTTATTATGCGCAAATGGCTTTCTATTTGGGGGGACGTAAATCATGTAGGTATAACAAGAGTTAGTTAATAGAAAGTGAAAGGAAACGCAATACGCTAATTTTGAAATGCTTAAATTCATGACGCGTTTTATTTTAATTATTTATTCTTACTGTCACTGATTAAAGAAAATGAAGTGTAAGGTGTAAAAGTTTTTGCAATATCCAAATTTTCCTACATTAACTCATTTTAGGTAACAACCTCTACTTTAAGACTATATGCGCAGGAATTTTCATTCGAGTTATTTCTGAACAATTAGGGCGATATTAGTCGAGAGCAACTTGTGGCGCAGCTGGCTGTAAAGTTGGCTGCGCCGCCAGTTGCCGAAGTATTTTAAAACCCGGCAACTCGTGGCGCAGTTTTTAAATAATTGTGGGAAATAGTCATTTGAGAGAATGGCGTCCAAGGAAGAATTTCCTCTCCTTGCTCTTCTGTTAAAAAAAGAAAAAACGAAAAATTAGGAAAATGCGAAAACATCCCATGTTTGTTTCTCGACTGACTAGAGGATTATATTATACATTGTTTGACGATATATGACAGTAAATGTTTCAGTTATCTTCGCATACCAATACATTCCATGACAAATTAGTATCTTATTTAATTATTGTTTATGAAACAATTTGATACTTGTTTGTACGCTAACAAAATATATAGCTCAGATGTATTTAAAATAAATTTAATCGGCAAAATATTAAGATTAGTTTTTAAAAAATAGCGTCTAATTCTCGAAACGGCTTCTAAACTCGTAGGCCTCAGGTTCGGGATTCATTTCATTATGTTGATGAAGCTCTCTTAGTGGATGCTCAAAAGTAAAATTCATTTTTTTAATTACTATAAACTTTGAATATTGCTGTCTCTTGACCGTAGTGTTTTATATTTTGCCTTTAAGTATTTGGAAAACAGAAAAATCTAAAAATTTATCCAATTGACGATTTCAAGTGTGAAATCGTAGGTGACACAATTATTTTTTCTTTAGTTGTTTTAATTTCCTGTTTTCATAATGTTAAAATATTGTTTGTAATTCTAATTTATTTTAGTTAATTCGAAGTCAAAAATAAAATTTTAAAAAGTTTTTTTTTTTTTGCTAATTAGCTCTTGCGAATGAAATTCTTCATGTCTTTTCAAAAAAAGCTATGAGCAGTGGCGGACTGGCGAGGTTGCCAGCTTGCCCGATGGCAAGTGGTCCCCTTAAAAATACAACAATTAGGGTCCCCCAGGAAGTGTGAGAAAGAGAAAAGGAAGAACTCTTTCTCTATACTAAGCATTTCTGGAGCAAGTAAATAAAACAGACCCTTCCACGGCCGTCGTTGAGGATTTATTGCCGTCGGAATTCAACCATTAGCTGTGGGGCTGATCGAATACTTTCAACAACGCATACACAATCTACAACTGCCCGTAGGAACTGTACTGGGAACGTTGGAACCACCCCATAAACCCTCCAGCAACCTTCGGACCACTGTAACAGGGCACCTCTTCTATTCAAAGTAGAGCCGCAATACTCATTTAGATTATTATTATTGGTTTCGGAAGCACCCGGAAAGACTGACGGGATTACAGCCCTTTGTGCAGAAAGGGTGCGGTTCTTGTGAGAAATGGCTATAAGACGTGTTTTTTTCTCCTTACTTTTTCTGCAGTTTCATTTTACTGTCATAAAGCTGACAAACAACGGAATTCGTCTGTCTTTTAAATAAACAGTTTTCTAGCCTAAAACTGTTACTGGGGGGTGGGAATGAAATTTTGCCCATTAAAGAAACCAAATGACATCTATGAAAAGGCGACACTCACACTTTTCTTTATGCGTTTAGGGGGAGTTTATATGGTCATGTTTATAACGTTTTAGAAGAGTAAAGGGACCTCAATCTTATTGGTTTTTCTTTCGTGGAAAATAATTGGTGAGAAAAGTGGTTTTCTTTTTTTAAGTCAGAAGAGAGTAAAACATGCGTATCCTATCTTGTAGAAGGAAATAAAATAATAATTTTTAGAGGTAAGCTGATATTATTATTTCTCTATTTTTACATCTCTTATGTAGTATTAAACACTAGTCGCATTCGGGGACCAGCCTATTCGACCATCTTATTAATCGTCTTAATTTGATTTTATCAACAAATTCACCAACTTGTTTAATTTATGGTAAAGTGAAGGTATCAATTGTTACAAAAGAAATTAGTAGCGAAAAAAAGTAGATAAGAAATGCATTAGAATCGAGCTAAATTTTGATGCAGTATGTTTTTGTATCTAATGAAATTAATGATTTAATCTTTACATTAAAATGTTAAATCAGCCTAGGAAACACGAAATTCAATAAAGATATTTCTTTAAATTTGTATAATTATAATGTACAATTATTACACATAATTAAGCTAATCAAAAAGTGAAAATTTAACCCAATTATAACAAATAAATGGATTACATAATCTCCAGGGAAGATTATCTTGCTGTAAATGGAAAGATGTGTTTAAGGTCATTGCTGAAAAATAAATCTATCAAAATAATATCGAAAACCTATCAAAAAAGTAAATTTATTTGAAGTAAAAAAGAAAGAAAAACTGGACTAAAAGAAAAAATCTGGCGAAAAATTAAAATGGTCTGCATTTTAATAGATTATGTCGTAAGAATCGATTTTTTTTTTTTTTTCCCTCGATCGTTATGAAATTTGGCACACGTGCTCTTCAAAACAAGATAAATAACTGTCAACTCTTCAATGTCCAAAAGACAATTAAAATTTCAGTTAAAAATTAAGCAAGATTTGGCGTTTTTTCGCGATATCTTCCGAAAGTTTTATCTAACAAAAGTATTTTTGAATTATTTATTATTCAAAAAGTATTTTTTAATGATACCAGTTTAATTACAAATTACTGAAACAATACTTGTACAAATTATTAATCTCTAAATCACCCAAAGATTTTTCTTTTAAAGTTTCCTCTCTCTTTCAACGGATGCCATACTAATGGGCGGCATTTCTCTTTCTCACTTTGTCGCTAAAACCGCATACGAAAAATTCGGCTTATGGAATTGGAAAGCAAATAACTCTAATCTTGATTTGGTTATTTTAAACGTAGAATTGATATCAAACATGCTGACGAGAAATTTACTCATTTAGATTCTACTTAAATTACACACCCATGGTTCCAGATTTGGTGACAAAGTTGAATACTTAGAAAATAATATAACATTACCAATTCTTTGCTTTAGCTCGAACTCATTTAATTCTGCTCTGCAGAGCGAACGTTTAGCATTTAATTTTGGGGTAAGAATGAACCTTAAAGATTGGAGTTAAAATAAAAACTTCACTGAGAGTTTGTCTTTCATCCAAACAGTAAAAAGTACTACAATCAAATACAAATTTGTAATTTGTAGATGTCGAAAATAAAATTTCCGAATTCAAAGTCATCATCTGGGTCAAAGCTAGGGAGTGAACTTGTAGACCATTTTGTTAAGACTGCCATCCAATAGGAGCAAATATTAGAAATTACAGCCTGTTTTATCAAAAAGATTTCTAAACAACGTATTTGCCTAAAATTTAGTGAATTTTGGATACATTCTTTATCCATCCACCAAGCGTATGTGGGATTATACGCCCAATAACGATTAATAACTGACACTTATTAATTATCCATGATCCTTTCTCTTCATATTTATTTAAATTTAATTTAGCTAACAGTCTTGATGATTTTTGAGGTGGTTTTCAGTGTAACGCCGATCATTATACTTGTTTTATTCTTTCACTCGGGATCTCAAACTTATTTTTCTGTTACGGTCTGTATCCCAATATACCTTCTTCGATTGAAATTATTTCAAATGAACTTTGTCTTTAAGGAGTTTGAAATCCATTTTTGAGATATCACAGCACATTTGTAAAAAAATTAAATTTATTAATTGTTAATTATCTATACTTATAAAAGGCAATGTTTGTGTGTGTGCGTTCTGCGTGTCTGCGTCGATGTCCAGACAAATCTATCGCACTTACAACCTTGAAATTTGGCACACAGGTAGTCGTAATGGTGACTGAATACACCTCGAAGCCGACATTTTAAAATTTAATCTAGAAAATTTTTTATTTAATATTTTGTGCTGTTTTGGTTGATTTTTCGCACTAATTTCTCAATAGAATAGTTTTGAATAAGTTTACGACAAAAATATATACACCATCGGAAAGAGCATGCGATTTCCGTTCTAATGAAGTTAGTTTTGAATTTTTAACGTAATTTACTGAATTTTGAGAAATTTTTAAAAAATAGTCAGTTTTGGCATCTAAATGTTGGTTTTGTTTTTAAATTTGTTGCATCCGACTTTCTAATAACACTATTCTTTTCAACTTATAACTAGAACGGTTCTGTCGGATTTAAAACAAGAACGGTTAAAATATCTTTTCCCGTTTTTTTTAAATTAATTTTTTTCTGGGCCGTTGAGAGTTATTTTTCTTGATCGAGTTCCTCGCGCGGCACTTCTTCGGAACGTTGCTGGCAATTTTGATTGGCGGACGCGCAGGATACGTCATGACCTTCAACTGAATAACTTTGATTATTATTTTCGGCAGTATCTTAACGTATTTATTCATCTCGCATACTTTGCTTGCAGAATAATAATTTTCACGTTGCAATTTTTTAATATTGTTTATCGCGAAAAAAGTAAGCGGGAAAATCAATAATATGCATCTTTTGTTTTGATTTTGTTTTCAAAACTTTTTCGTGTCATTGTGGGCGGGTTTTTTTTTTTTTTTTTTTTTTCATTTTGTTGAAGTCCTGATTCCATGGGCAACGCCGTGCGCGTACTGCTAGTATATAATAATAATATGATTGTTTTGTTGTCTTTTTGTATATATATACTAATGAATTAATGATATGATTGTAGATATATGTGGGCCCCCATTGACTTCTGGCAACCATTATTTTTAGACCCAGTCTGCCACTGGCTATGAGCATGTTTGATATGAATTGCATCACTCATTTTAAAGTTTTAGAGTACAAATGTTTTATTTTGTCAAAGTGGTCTATACTATTTATCAGTTAAAGCTAATTACTTCTTTACAAATGTTGTGAAATTTAAAATTGTTTTTTTTATCATTATAATTATTATTACTTTATTACTCGTAGTTCTGTGAACGGTGAACTATTTTGTTTTCAAGATAATAGTTTATTACAACTAGTAGTAAATAAAATATGTATAAAAGCAAACAACTAAGTAAGTATATGAATATTGATTAAACATAACACGGTATATTATTATCTTAATATATAAATAAAATTAAAGTTAAAAAACTAGCTTTTCAATGACACAAATTTCCATTTGTGTAGAATTTATTTCTTAAATTTTAATAAGTTTGTCAAAATTAATAATCACACACAATTATATATCAGGAATGAAGCCTTCAGTATTAATCGTGTTTTCAAACAATTTCATTAAGTCTTTCATTTGTCGCTTTCCTGATTCCTTGGCCATTTTTAAAAAAATATCACAAAAAAGCAAATGCAATAGACAACCAAATGAAGTACTATAGAAATGAAAGCAAATTTCCAAATGACGTCTCATATGCGCGCGCAGCTACATTGGATGATCAGTAGCGAAACCGGTTGCCCTCGGCTAATAGGCTCCATTTACTACAATGCCCCGTCAAACGTCTGGGCCACCGAGAGTTGCCGGCTAGGGAAACAGGTACAATGGCAGGCGACTCGCGTAGCTCTCGGCTAATAGCGGCCTTAGAAATATCTTTACAAATCAGCAATCACAATAATTAACATATTAAATATTTTAAAATGCTGTTGGGAAAAGTAAACAAAAAATTAAAGGTTTCATTCCAATCAAAACTTGATTCGCATTCATTTATTCTTTAAATTTTGTAATAGAATTTGGGATATATAGGATAAAATATATGGGATTCAGATTATTTCCACCAATCAGCATTTGAGAAGATTTTAGATAATTTTCAAGAACCATATTTTGACACAGCGTTCTTTAGAATAATTATAAAAACAGAGCTAATCGAACGTCTTTTTTTAATTAACTATACAATTCGTACAATGTCTGAAGCCATTTTACTCCATAGAAAAGTAAATAAAGAAAGGCACAATATATTTCAAAAATACTAATTGATATTTACTTCTTATGATTTTGAATTTTTCAGAGTTCAAAGTTTGTTGAAACCTATACTGGCACAGCTCAAACTTTAATGTTTTATCAATACTTGTATCACCTTTCTTACATAAGATCGCACAGTATGATAGACACAATCTAGCAGCATGTATTCCGGCACGACTGTTTCGGACTTTTTCGATGTAAGCTTTTTCCAGACACTTTTAATAAAATTTATAATGATACTAAAATAAAATTAATTTAAGACATTTACTAAAACTTTACTAAACACCTTCCAGGATCGACCGATTCCGAACGCATTCGTTTTCAAACACACACTTTCAAAGTGCATTTACACTGAAAAAAAAATAGAAAAACTGAGTTTCAGATATTTTTAACGATTCATTCAAAAATAATTCAGATTTACCAAATTCTTAACTTAAAAATGATATTTTGTAGGCTAATCGAGATTCTATATGACTTAACTTCTTTGGTCATAGAAGTCGCCTTCATCGAATATCCTAGAAACCTTTTTACCACACTACAAAACGATTTCCCACTTGTAAATATTTTTTCATTCAATTAGAATCAAAACCATAAACGGGAGTGGCTTGTATGAGTTGTTTTGGCAGACGGTAGAGGAGTTGAAACTTCACGACTTCAGAATGATAATTTGAATTGTTGTTTGGATTCATCTAGTTTTACTCATAGAGATATTGTTTTAAAATAAATTTATGCTTCTGATGAAAAAACAATCAGTTGCAGTCTAGAAAACTTAATATTTTAGGGGAAATTCTAGAAATGTTTGGTAAACAACAATTGCTTTAAACGAATTAACTTAAAAGTCGACACTAGTAAAATTCACTATGTATGTAATCGTAATTTCACTAAATGGTGATTGTTCTTTCGAAACTTGCAGCTACATAATTATTTCGGTCATCCTAAATACGAGAGTATTTCAACAATAATAATAAAATTCTTCAGTTCCTTATTAAATATCCCTAGAGAAGTCAGACTAAATTTCATTGAAAGCATTCATGCTTTTAAAAAATGCAACGCGAAGTCGAAACCTTTTCTGACTAGTTTCCTTATGAAATGCTTTATAATTATTGAAATTATATAAAAATAAAAAAATTCTCCTTTTATAAGTTATAAAAATCCAACTTTCAACCAATATTGACAAAAATATTACTTTCCCATGACACTTTCAACTCGAAAATTTCAACCACCCGTCAGAAATAAATAAATGATTATTTTCTGCATATTTCATACTTTTCTTGGTTGGATACTTCGACGTAACAGACAGTCTTAACAAATCTCTTTCTTAAATCCGTTTAAATGTACAAAAAGGAGGTTACGTTCACTTTGAATCTCAAAAAAATTTCTTCCGGCATACGCGGATCAATATTTTGGACATCTTTCATAAATTTTAGGAACTTATGAAGCTTTGAAGATATCTTATAGCTTAACAAAAATCGAGAAATGCCACAAAATAAGCAGATACAAATAAATGCTTCAGCAATTCAAGCAACAAAATCCCTGATTTGAAATTTGAGATTATTACAGATCATGAAACAGGATTCATCAGCGAGTATCAGAAATTTAGTATCAGTCAGCAATGTGGATTCTCTAAGCTGATGAATTGTATGATGAAGCTAAAACAAGACTGCCACTAATCTGAAGAGATGTAAAAGAAAAAATGGAGCAACTGGGGCTATCTCACTCCGAAACTTCTTGCTAGGCTAATTGAGAAGTTACAGCTCTATCACGACGACTGCTGAAAGCGAAGTCTAGCAATAAATCAAAACAGTTCCATTTCAAGTGTGCGCTTCCTTTTGTAATGAGGGCGGATATCTGCTACTCTCTTATAAAATTCATCTCTTCACAAATCATGATCCTGTGAATCGAACATTTTTGAAGTAAATTAGGAAAATCAATTTTCTGGGATTGTTCAAAAGCTGTCATTACTAGAATAATTTTTCAGTTAAATATTGTTTGCCCCAAAATTAATAACCAAGAACCTTTCTCATTATTTAAAATTTTGCAGATAACAAACAGTAAAGGACAATCCTAGTTCCGGGATACCAACTACACCTCTGTAAGGAACAGGCCTGCAGATCACAATCACGTAAGGCGCACTTTTAGTTCAGAGCAAGGTAGGGCAGCACGAGTAAATATTCTAATTTTTAAATAAATTGATTTTAGCTGGTATTACAATTAATACTTATAATTTTAAAAAAATTACACAACAATTTTCAGAGAACAGGAAAATAAAAAAATATACATATTTTAAACGAAATCATTTCGAAAAAAACTAACTTGGATTTATTTTAGGCGGAATTCCTAAGAAAAAGCTTCTTCGATTTGGAGAAATAAGGAATCAACAACAAGAAATCATGTATTAATGAATGTATCATTACCGCTAATAATGTCCTCAATGTTATTAGCGGTAATGACACAATAGGGGAGCTTCCATCAAATAGCGCAAGAGCTTCAGCAGCAGAACAGTATTTTCAAATTATTTACCCGATAAAACGAATCTTTTTTCTTCAGAACAATAACACACTTTTATAAGTCTCATACTTGCTTTCAGTAACTCAGCAAGACAGACAAGCACACTCAGTATAAAATATTCTCTAAGAAGTACCACTTATCAGCTCGCCACTTTTCACCTGTTGTTTTAATTAATGCCCAGTATTAGTACTAAAGCCCAATCTATAATACATAGATTCGTAAGAAGATGGAATTACTGTATATATTCATGGGAAAGCTATTCAGACTTATTATTATCCAGACAGCCTTTTTTTGACCAACAATTTACAAAATAAATTTTCGAATTGTTGAAAACTATTTCTTTGTCGGAACTGTACGATTACAGAAACATTAAGATAGCAATCTTCAGTTACTTCCATTCCAATAAACGGAGGAAGAGATTACAAAAAGATTTTACAAACAGCAAGAGAGGCTGACCAGTTAGTGTGTAATCTGTCCAATAAATGCGTGAACTGAGTCATAAAAACTTTATTTTACAAACTTTGGGGTAGATTGAAGAAGAAATTTGAAAGGACCACCTGAGAAGGTAGCACTAAATTTTGAGCTGAGCTCTCACTTCAGCATTTTATTATTAAAGTTTCGAATCCATCCAGTAACTTTAAACATTTCCAGCATTTATAATTTTTTTCAAAATAAGTAAATAAAATGATTTGGTACCATATTAACAATCCTTAGAGCATATAAAACTTTTAAAACCAAAACTACAATAATAATTTTTAAATTTTTCTCAGTTTTGTCTTTCACAACGGAATTCATTCTTTTTTCTTTTTAATGCTACAAGACAGCATAACCGAATGGCTCGGCTAGACTTCCTGCCAGTACAAGTCTATTATCTTCAAAAATACAAACTGTATAAGACTTTATCGGAGGGGGGGGGGCGGTCATAATTTAGAACCAAGATTAGATGCTGAAAAAGAATTTTCGACTCTGAGTTTTCATGCTAACACAATGTGCGGACTTCAAACACGCAATTATATTTGGTGCGTTCAAACTTTACATTAAACGGCCTTAGGTGAAAAAATCAGACTTCAACACTCGAGAAATCTCCAGTCATTTTTAATTCATTATTTATTTAAATTCCAAAATTGTAGCATTTTACCAGCATTACATGTAGCTTCGCATACGTTCTGGAATATTAAAAGAAAATGGGATGTTCCGACTGGTTTTAGCTGCAGAGGTCTAGCGTATTTTATAGCTTTTAAAGAATGGGAGGTCGGTGCCTATTCCTTTGGTCTGTTGTGTCGTTATATTTGTGGACGGATCTTACGATGGCGTTGTCAGTATCCTCAAGGTCTTATACGAAATTTTTTGAAACTTCCGTTATAAAATCTATTCGACTAGGAATTTCCAAGTCTTTCGCGATACTTTTATTTTTAACATATAATCCAACAGCTTTGGAAGTAGTAGATAGTGAAATCATTTTAAAATCTCAAGTTTACTGAAATTAATTTTCGCTGCAGCTCCCCATACTGGGTAGGCATATACTATCAGAGGGCGCATTAGAGATGGATATTATTATCTAGTAAGAGCACAGAGTTTTACCTCAAGCATGGGGTAAAGTAATGCAGGAGCATCTTTCACCCTTTCGCTACCAAAGTCACACACATATGACGTCCCGATTTTCTTACCGGAACCCGGCGTCACAAATATGTGACAAGTGTTCATTACCAGTTTAGGATAATTGTTTGTACTAAATCGTGCCGCTCACAGATGGGTTACGTTATAAAACGATTCAATTTATTTTTAATTTCGAAACACACAACATTTTTCTAAAAAAGATACACGACATAATAGAATTGACGAATGTTTCAAAAGGTACCATATAAATATACATATTTCATACATATATACATATTTCACTTCGAAAATGTTTTTTTTTTGTTTTTCCTTTCCAATTTAATTAATTTCCTTCAAAATTAGTATCATATTAAAATAATAAGACGCTTGGATATGGTGGTAGATTTTCTCCCGAGGCCCTGGTAGCAAGTGAGTTAAATTTCTTGTGCACGGTTTTAATGTGTGCTGCAAATGAAAGTTTTTGATTGAAAGTCACTTGACTTTGTTGTCCCACTGAATAATTCTTTTATACAGGACTGCTAAATATGGTTTGCTCCTTTTGTTCTTAAAGCAGAGAAACTGACATTTTTCTAAATTTATTTAGCCTCCAACCTGTGGGACAAATTTCCAATTGATTTAAATGTCTCTGTAGGTCTGCATGGATTTTTTGGTAGTGCATAAGATTGCTATGTCGTCTACGAATAGACACACTTAAGTTTGGTGTATTCTCGCTATGCCGTTTCTATACACACATAAGCAAAGAAGGGCTAATGAACCTAGAACTGCACCTACCTCTGTATTACTTTGTGTTGAAAGAGTTGTACTCTCTCTTTCTGTAAATTTTTTCCCAAGTGAAATTTAATAAGACAAACTAAGTTATCTAGGAGGTTGGATTTTATTTATCATGTATAATTATATTTATATAGTAAGCTTTTTATCTAAAATCGATCAAATGCTTTTTTTGATTTTTAAGAAGTTTCATGACAATACAACAACCAATTTCAAATCTTTCAAATAATTAAGAAGGTTAGTCTCAAAATACTATTTTAGAATATTTTAATGAATATTAACATATTATTAAAAAGTTCATAGACAATACTTTATACCATTGTAAGAATAATTCTGAAAAATTTAAATCCTTCAATTCATTAAAAAACTGGTTTCGAAAAGCAGCAATTTATCATAAAACCTATTTCATTCAGTGTGACCATTTATCTTTCCTTTTTCTTACTCTAATAACATGCCATTAATTGCACACCATAGTATCACTCAGTGCTTCTTTTTGTCCAATGCCAAATAGTAATCTTGTTTTTAAAGTTAAATCTCTTTTTCGTATAGTTAAAATTTCTCATAATTCTAGGAAAGGAAGTTCATCATATTCTAGAAAACATCGAAAGTCCAATCTGATTTCCGATGTTTTACCAGCAACTCAGAATCACTTCATTCTGAATTTTAAAATTATATATACGTGACAAATTATTTTTAAGATCTACATGCATTTATAGTGATTTTAATCCTTTCTATCTATCTATAAAAATTATTATATATATATAGTAAAAGAGCAATTTTTTTAGTATGTATGTATGTTCGTTATTTGTTCTTTATGCACACCCAGACCGTTTGCCATACCGGGACCAAATTTCGCACAGTGGTGGATTAGCACAAAAGGGAGCCAACGCCATAAAAATTATTTTGAAATTCGAAGTAGGTTTTTAATTATTTAATTTTAAGCGGTAAATTCAGTCTTTTTTGCCGATTTTATTTTTCCCCCTATTATTAATCATTCACATCTGGTGTTCTTGCATTTTATTACTTAATTCTCTTCCACATATAATATCTTTTTGAGCGTAGTAACGGAAGCTGGTTTAAATAAAAAAAGGCTTTTTTTCCTCTTTTTTGTAAGCAATTCACTATCCGTGTTTTAGCTTATAAACATCATAAAAAAATCGTTTTTATGCATTTTTGTCTTTTTTTTTATCTTATGGTGCAACATATATTTTTATTGACATTTTATTCAACCTAAAGTTTTTTTTAAGTTTATATTTTTAATCGGCAATGCGGGTAAAATTCTGTACATATGCCGGTTTATTGTTTTTTCCAAACTTGTCACGTTTTCTTTCAAACCATACCAAGGTAATAAAAAAGTTAGATTTGAAAGGATATTTACATATGTTGGGGAAGTTAGTGGCAATATATGTTGAAAAAAATGGAGGCAGGCATATGAAAAAATATAGATCCCAAGCAATGCCAGGTTATCAACTAGTTATTGATCAATTCATGCAGAACTCATAATTTGTCAAAAGTTTAAATTATTTAAGATTCTTTTATCATTTCAGAAACTCATAAATTTGTCACTGCGCAATGAAATGAATACCCTTGTAATTTCACTTCATGCTCTCTTCTATTTTGTTTTTGATTGAAGGAAGATGGTATGACTATGTGTTGAATTAAACTTTTGTTTTAAATAAATATAACTACTGACATTTAAAAAGAAATTACAATAAAAAGCTGCCAAAACCTGGACTCCTCTTTCAAAGAATTCTCTCATACAGTGCATATTAACTTTTAAGCTTTGCTTTCAGCAACCATCATTCAATAACAAAAGTAATAGGATGAAGTCATTTTTAATTTTAATAATTTTTATGAATTTGTAAAGCAAAGATTTTTGGACAATCTGCACCAATCTGCAAGACCAATTCCACTAAACAACCACTACATGTATGGGCCTAGTGCACATTAAATGTGCGAGGGGTGAAACATCCTCCTAGTGGTGTGCTGTGGAACTTTGAAAAAGGGATGTCTGCTCAGTTGTCATCCTACTCCTCTGATCATGGTTCAATATTGTGCAGACCATTCCAAAGTAGTCTCTTAAGCAGCTTCAACATAGGATGTGAAAATGATTAAATCAGAAAAGCTGAACTGAGGTATTTAAAAACAGGCAGAATACAAGTTCACATAAATTCAGCTTTTATACTTTTTCTTTTATATTAGAAAGCTTATTATAGTTTTATACATTTATTACCTTTAATAAACTTGTTTAAAAATTGAACAAATATCTCTTACATATTTTCAAAGTTGTGAATATTTTTCATTTGTATATCAATCAAATAAATAAGTGAATTCATTATTCTTTCAAATAATAAAACAGTTTAATCACATGAGATAATAAAAGATAGACAGAACAGTTACATACATTTTGATATATTTTTTTATATTTTTTTAGTTACCTCAAAGAATTCGGCATTCAGTTTTTCAATACTGCATTTAATTTTGTCAGATACAATATGTACATGGTTTGAGATTCAGGAAGTGAAGGCAAAATAGTCTGTTAATGTATTATTTGCTAACAGATTATATTACCTTTCACCAGTGGCGGACTAGGTCTGAAAATAGTGGCTGCCTTCAGTTAATGTGGGCCCACTCATATCAAAAAGGTTTTTTCTCTATATAATTTTTAAAATTTTATTTCTTATAAATATAATCAATTAAAATCAATAAATGGGCATGATATACTATATAAATTATTACATATTCTTATTATCTAAAAATCTGTTATATATACTAGTAGTTCTGTGAACAGTAGACCTCGCCCC
>BGPR01010328.1:0-24923 GCA_013235015.1 Araneus ventricosus | reverse complement strand
ATTTATTTTCCAAATTCAAATTATTTGCGCAAGTCTCTGCTTTTATCATTATTAATTAAAGTACAATTAAATGTCTGCTTTTATCAATACTAACAAAATCGCAATTAAATGTAATTTGTTATTATTAGAGGTATCTTTGGATGCATTATGAACGGAGTTTCTTTTGGCTACAATCGTTGAATAAACACAACATTACATGAAACGCAACCATTTAAGCGTCCACCATCTTGAAACGGAATAAAAAATAAAAAACACATACGGTCGTTTTCGCCGACATCAAAGAGCATTTATGTCAAATTCAAAGAAAATCGAACAACGCGTTTGATCGTGACAAAACAAATTACAAACAAACAGACTATATTAGACAAGTCAGTAAATTACTGACAAACTGTTTTCGCTCGAACGGTCCAGTGAAAACAGGACCTCGTTTCGCTAGTCAAATTACTAATTAAAGTATACATGTATTATTACATATTATTGAAAGTAAGAATTACCAAATACAAAAACAAATTTATGATTGAATTTTAAATAATTTTTGGTGGGTGTATAGCTTACTGTAATTTTGGAACTGTACTGTTATTTTGAGAATTTTTTTAAAACCAAACTGAAATTATAGAGCTAACCATGTACCAAGTTCAACAAATTTAAAGAATACTTCTTACTTTAAAAGATTAACAACTCAAAAGTACAGAACTCAGTAAGCGTTCGAGTTTGCTAGATATCTAGTCAGCTGTTGAGTTTACTAGATGGTATGTCAATGATTACTTCTGCATCCAAATCATCTAACAATTCCTTTCCAATAGATAGCATTATACAGAAAATTCCAAGTTCTCTTCAGAAAATGAACTTCTAAATCTGTTCTTTATCTTTAGCTTTGAAGAACAGAATTCACTAATATCATTAGATCATTCATTACGAATACTAATATTATTACAAATATGCTTTGATAACTCAAAAATGGATTTCACTCCTTACAGATAAAGTTCTTTCAATATATTTTCAATCGATGCAGGGCTATTATAACAGGAAAGGTAAAAACAAGAATAATGGTCGGCACAATATAGAAACCCAACTTAACCATAATCGGGACTCTCAGCTAAACTAAATCTAAATAATGAAATTATTCCAACTAAATTCTAATGAAGAGAAAGACTCATAGATAATTAGTATTTATTAGTTATTAATCGGTTATTCTTAGCATTGGGATTATAATCCCTCACACACGTTGTTTATAAATCTCTTTGATAAAAGAATGAGTGTATGGATATAATAATATTTAATCATATTCGGTGGCGATCTTAGCAAATCGGTTTGCAAGCTCCACAGAGAAGGAGCACTTTTTCTCTGTGACGAGATCATTGTCTGGTTTTCCAATATATTTTGACCCAGATGAGACTGACAAGACTTCAGAAATTTAATTTTGGACATCCTACAAATTTGCATTTGATTTTAGTACCTTTTAACGTAGGGATGGAAGACAAACTCGCAGTAATGTTTTTTATTTTGACTTTGTTCTTCAAGGTCCACCCTACCCTAAAATTAAATTCTAATAGTTCGCTCTACAAAGCTGGATTAAATGAGTTCAAACTAAAGCAAGGAATTGATAACAGCATAGCATATTATTTTTAGATACACACCAAGAATTCAAAGTTGCCACCAAGTCTAATACCAATAAATTTCTCACCTACAGGGTTAAAATCAATAACGAAAATATTATGAAAAATATTTGATTTTAAATTCTTTAGGTTAAATTTTTCATATACGGTTTTAGCGACAAAGCGTGAAGGATAAATGGTGTCCGTTAGTAGAGTATTTATTTTTTGTAAGAGTGAGGGAAGGAAATTCTTTTAATGATTGTTAGTTTAGTGATTTGTAGTAATAATATTTTCGTAATTTGTCATTAAATTTATATCATTACAAAAATAATTTTTTGAATTTCTAAAATAATCAAAAAAAATCATTCTTTTGAAATGAGTTTAGAAAGATTTCACGGGAAAAACAACAAAATCTTGTTCAATTTTTAATAACTGAAATTTTAATTAACTACAGGGCTTTGAAAAGTTGACAGTGATTCTCCTTTTGTTTTAAAGAGCACATGCGAAAAATTTCATCAAGTTTGGACAAAACCCTCAGATTTTTATAAAAGACGAACAATTCCTCTTTACATGTAAAGAACTAAACTTTTGTACTAAATCAATTTCAAACAAGACAGTTGAAAACAAGAAAATTATAAGTTATAGATGCATTTTATTTTTTTAAGAAATAAAATCTAACACGGAGTACCATAGTCTTATTTCTATGTTTTGCTTCTGATCATGCTTTTGTATGCAAATTGTCAATAAATAATAAAAGAGAATGTATGTTGATGTTCTACAGTCCGTTGAATCTAAAGCCACCAAATTTGGTACAAACATACTATAAGAGCATAGGAATATGCATCTCAGAAAGTTTTTAAATTTTAATTAATTAAAAATTAAGCAAGAATTGGGAATTTTTTCAACTATTACTAAAAAAATATTATCACATAAAAATAATTTTTACAGATTATTAAATTTCAAAATTTTTATCTTTCAATATGATGCCAGTTTAGTTGCTGTGCAATTTTCTCCTTAATTTTTCAATTTTTTAAAAATATTTTTAAGCATAATTATTTAACAATACTTTGAAATGTTGTAATGAAAGTCAATCAACTTTCATTCCTTCAAATCAATAAATCTTATATTTTTCTCCTGATAAAGAAGAAGCATGATTTATAATTATATTTTCATCTTGCGATATAAAAACTTTTTTAAAGCAAAAATTGAATTCCATTTCATCAGTTTTTTAGTCCAATTTTTTCTTTCCTCATTACTTCAAATAAATTTACTTTTTAGACATATTTACAATATTATTATGATAGATTTAATTTCTAGGAATGATCTTAAAACTCATCTTTCCTGTTACGTAAAAAAAGTTTTTCCTGGAGATTGTGTTTAATTAGGTTAAATATTCACTCTATAATTAGCTTAATAAAGTGTAATAATTGTAATTTAAATTAGAATTATGCTTGACCAATAAAAAAAATAACTTCATTGACTCTCCAAGATTTTTAGCCTTTTTTATTTGCTAAATGTAAAAACCTAAGTCATTAATTTCATCAGATGCGAAACATACTACATCAAAATTTAGCTCAAATATTAATACATTTTTATCAGCCATTTTGGCTTTTTCATCCTGGAGGAAGCTGGTATATAATACATAAGAAATGAAAGGTAAAACTATGTCTGCAACTCAATTTTACAACTTAAAAAAAGAAAGAAATCTATAATTATTCATATTTACATTTCAGTTGTAAATGATTTAATTACATAAATATATTCAGCAGTAATTGAAACCTCAAATTTCTTACAAATCAAATAAGAATAAAAAACAAACTGGAATTACAATTTGAGAAAACCTTATTGGTTTTGAAAATTAACAACTGTTTAGAATAATAGAATTACGAATAGGGTTTTCAAATGCTTTCTGCCAAAGCGAAATAATGTCACAAATATAAATACATAAGAAATATATATCAAAAAGACCGATAAAAATGTGCTTCTTCCAAATAAATCAGACGTGAATCATTTTTTATACGTAGCATTTTAAAGTATGCATATTTTTTTCTGAAATGACAAAAATAAAATACCTTTTCGTCCCATTCAGCCATGTTGGGAAACATTTCTTTGGACGAAAATTCCTGAGCAATTTTTTGAACTTGCAGCTGTTCTTCGGAAAGTCCCAGAGCAGCTAAAATATTGATTTTCAAATGAAATTTCCGAAAAAGTTATCACTAATCGTTTGACTACAATTTTAATAAATATATACATACTAGCTGTTATGCCCGGCGTTGCTCGAAATTAAAATACTTTCATGTCTAATATTTTTGATGTAAAAACAACTTTAGTATAGAAAATTACAATACCCAAAATTCTTGTATCGCCTGAAATGTTTTTTAATTAAAATGAGAATATCAGTTGAACCAGACAATTTGTAAAAACCGCCAATAGCTAATTTTCTCCACAAGTTATTAGTATTTATTGCATAGGTACTTCAAATTTTGTTCATAAATCTTGCAGTATAAAAAAGATTTTAACATGTTTTGGGACAATTACATAGTAAATTTTTCATTGAGAAAAAGCGTTAGAATAAATATGAATAAAAAATAAGAAAATTCGTCTACATCCAAAATTCTTCTAATGTGATCTAGCAACAGTTCTTATGTATTCTTGTTCTTCACGAATAAAAAAAAAAATTGTAAATTTTATACACAATTTAATTTTTGAAAAATTATTAAAATGACATTAACGAATTGAATGGAAATGAAAGTTGTGTCATGAAAAGTTAATTTTTTAAACTTTTATTGTGTAAAAATAGTTTTAGTGACATAATACATATTTTCGAAAAATATCACGGAAAATGCCAAAATCTTGTTTAATTTTCAATTAACTGAAATTTTAATAAGATTTGGGGCTTTTAAAAGTTGACGGTTGACTCTCTTCTTATATAAAACATATTTATAAAAATAAGCAAAAATTTCAGAAATAAAAGTAAATTAGTTCAAAGTCTAACCATTGCCTAGCAACGGAGTAGCTATAAATTTGCGTTATTTCCAAATCGTCGGCACTTAATTAACAATTATTAAACTTTTAAAAAATAATAAAAATTGAAGGAAAAATATCGCAGATATAAAATTGGTATCATTGAAAGGTAAAATTTTGAACTTTAAGACGGTATAAAAATATTTTTTGTCGGGCAATTTGCTCCGAAGTTACGGCGGAAAAACGGTTTCGGTTAATTTCTAATTAACTGACTGTTTAATTAACTTTTGAACTTAGAAAAGTTCATAAGTGTCTTCCCCTTGTCTTGAATAATAAATGTGCAAAATTTGGTTGAAAACAGTCCATTGGTTTAGGAGGCGATGTGGAACACAGCCACATACCCACAATGACCTTTATTTATATTAAGATAATACTCACGATCCAAAAACGATGCTATACTTCGGGCAAAATTGGAAAACCTTAAAAATCTAAATTTTGAACAATGTTTCAAAATAACAGGAGTGAGCATGTTTGATAATTATCTGATTGTTTTATTTGATAAATAAATTTGATATTTATACTTTAAAGCAGTTAAAATATTTCAAAATTATTATGAAAGACGAATGGTTGAAGAATCAGAGATTCAGACAAATGTAAATAAACAACATTTCATTCACATGTTTGTCGTCATATGGTCCCACCAGGGTTGCCACATCAAAATAGGAAAATAAGGCCAAACCGTCGTTAAAATAAGGCAAAAAAAGCCAAATTTGATAATTGCACTCATTTCCCCCTTATTTGTTATAAGAAAATGACTACCCTTAATTAAAAAGAATCCCACTAGATTGGCATATGTATAATACTCTTTTAATAAACTAAAATTTAAAGATTTTCTTTAAAAACATCTACATACTCGGCTTTGCAAAAAAAAGAAAGAATAAGAAATTCTGTTCTTGCCGGTGCAGAATGAAATATTCGAGCGAAATATATCAACCCCTGTTAATAACAATGTTCTATATTATTTTTCAGTGTGATTATAATAAAATATCTGTAATGCGATGCACTCTCTCTCAACTTATAATAATGATATTAATATTTCACTCTTTTGTGTTGAAGTTTTTGTAAAAGAATTCGACCTTGATAAGAAACAAAGAAAATGGTTCTTATATGCTGTACAGATACAAGCATAGCTTCTTCTAGAGGCATTCTGACTAAAACAGTTTGAAGAAAGGGGGGCAGAAACCTTTCTTATCCTGGAACTACGACTTCGTTTGACAGCTCACTGTAGGCCATTTGAAAAGTGTCATATCAAAAGTTTATTGAAAAAATAGTACAATTATATATTAAGAATCGTTTCTAAAAGTCATAAACAAAAATAAAGCCAATAAAAGGCCAAAAATGAATTTAAGGCCAAATGAAAATTCCCAAGGCCAAGGATTTTGAAAAAAGACAAAATTTCCAGAATTTGGCCTTAAAAAGGCCAATATGGCAACCCTGAGTCCCGACGTCAAAAGCATAGGATGCAGTTAATCAGTTACGAAACGTTCCACTACAAAAATAATCGGGAATGAATAGCAATTTCTACTTTTCCATGAATGTTTTGTTTTAAATTTTTGTTTATTTAAATCTAAGCAGTCGTTTACTGATTACAGACTCATCTGCTTTATTTCAAAACTAACGCCGAAGATTACTCAACAAATATCTTGCATGAAAAATATTCAAAAGCATTAAAAACAAACTGAGCTTAACTAAGATTTAGATCATTCATGAACTTAAAAAAATAAGATGTTTCCTCTTAGGATCATAGATCTGTCAAATCGGTGAATTATTAAGTAACTCTATTTAAAGGAAAGCGACCGGAATGGTCGCTTGTCTCTAACCGTGTCTCTATTAACCGCATCGTTTAAATCTGTGTTTAATTTCTGCTAAACACAGCTATAAAAAGTTTTAGTTTTTAAAAAATGGTTTTGTTTATCTAAATGATTTATCTCACTCCGTGATTTTGTATACATAAATGAACTGAATAATAATATTAATGAAAATGTACGTCTATGCAGTCCTTGGTACTTCATTTTTGAAATGAACATATTATGTTTTTTTGTACAATTAAGTAGTAATTCTTGTATTCTTAAGTTGTTTTTCTGTGATATCTTGCTTAGTCACCCATTTTAATTTTTATGGAATGATTGCGTTTAAATATCTTGCATGTTTTAATATTATTAGAAATTGTGTGTAATTTTTTTAAAATTAAACATCTATCACTGATTTGAAATAGTTTTTAAACAAAGGTTTGTATTTTCTCTTTTCATTCAAATCTAAATTTTTCGATCAATCTAAATTTATCAGTAACTTCTTCATTTATATGGATTTATGTTAATTTCAATATATTGCATTATAAATTAATGTAGTGTATTTATTTGCATTTTATTATTTGTTAAAATTTAAATAATATCTGAATTTTTATTATTATAAAAATTTAGAAGTAATTTCAATATTCGACGATTTTAGCTTACCCTGCTTTTTCTTCTTTGCTTTTTTTTAACCTTTTGTCACCATCTTATTAAATATCAAACAAATATGGCTATTTCAATTACTTTTACATTTTACTTGAACATTAAAGAATCTCCTAGAAGCATCGGTTAATAATAAGCATAATTAAAGCCTTGTTGCTGTGGGGAGGGGATGAGAGGGGAACACTATAAACTTGATGTCTCAATGCCAAGATACAAATAATGAGGTTAAAGCTGTTTAGTATTTAGCTGTCAAATATTAATCTAGACAATCTTGGTTATATTTTTACTTTTTGTAGTCAATCATTTTTTAAGTGAATTATTTTCTTTCATTTTTATATCAGAGTAGACTCGTTACTTTGATATAAGAAAGATAGCCTTTTAGGGAAGCTAACATTCAGTTGTATCTCATTCATTTGATTTTTTTTTTTTTTAAGATTTCCTCTTTAGTGTATCTGATATTCAATTGTAGTATCTCATTCATTTGTTAAAAAAAAAATTCCTTTTTAGTGTATCTGATATTCAATTGTAGTATCTCATTCAATTGTTTAAAAAAAAGATTGATAAAAAAAAAGGAATCATTCTTCTGATTATTGATAAAAATATTGCCTTTTTAGTGTATCTACTATTCAGTTGTATTTTTTCTTTTTAATTAATCATTTGTTAAGTGAATTATTTTTATACCAGAGTAGGATCTCATGAATTTGATACAAGAAGAATTGCCCTTTTAGAGATAATATTCAGTTATTTCTCATTCATTTGACAAAAAAAAAAAAATGATTGCCTGTTTAGTGTATCTGATATTCAGTTGTAGTATCTCATTCATTCCTTAAAAAAAGAATCATTTTTCTGATTATTGATAAAAAAAATATTGTCTTTTTTTCTTGTATTTAATATTCAATTATAACATTTTATTCTTTTGTAGTATCTCATTCATTTGATTAGGGAAAAAGTTTCCTTTTTATTGTATCTAATATTCAGTTGTTTCCATCTAGTTCAACCATTGTTATATATATTTTTCATTGTTATTTGTTTTTCTGTATTAAATTTATTACTAATATTGGGCATTATTTAACAATACATTTTTTAGAAGACCATTGACCTTTGTAAAAGACATTGGATGGATAAAATATTTTGTTTGGATTGATAAATATTTGTTTTTCTGTATTAAACTTATTACTTATTAACTCTTTCATGTGATGTGTTGAATTATTTAATAATATAGGCTTAACTGTGTTAGTCTAATATAAAAATTTCAGTTAGAAATACTCATGCAAAATTTAAAAATAAAAGTGTGTAAAAATTACCTGTGATAAGTTATTTCTTATTTATATATATATTTCATTTCAGCTAAACTTTAAAATGGCTTCTTGTGAAATTGGTGATGTTTCAAACTGCATGCAGTCAGCTCCTCGTAAGTTTCATTTTTTAACAACACGTTTTTGAGAAAACCATTGACCTTTTTAAAAGACATTGGATGGATAAAATATTTTGTTAATATGTATGTGTAGCCTTTTTAAAAATATTGCTATAGTTTTATTATAAGCATATAATTAAAATGTGAAGTTCTAAATTAATGTTTAGTTAAATCCTTCAGTTATATTTCACTTTTCCACCTCTGTTAATGGTATTTTAAGGGCATTTGTATGCAATAGTAATTGGGACTGTCATCTTTCCCACATACTATGTATTTTTATGTTATTTATTATTTAATTATTGGTATTTAACAATTAATCTTATTAAGTATTAAAGCATCATATCAACATAAATAGTTAGTCAATAGCATTTTTGGAAACATTGAATCAGCTGTAAAGACTTCCTAAAAATTTTAAGTTAGATGTTTTCATGAATTTTGAATTCATTTATATGAAATTAGCTTAATTATGCTTCTTACGTGATCTAGTTTGACTAAATTTCAAATTATTTCATAATTTCCCCAAAAAACTTCTTTTATTTATCATTATATGAATGGTGATGTTATTTGATATGGTATATTCTTAATCCAAAGTATTTATATCATTAAAAAGAGCTTATAATATATCTAGAATAAAAAATAATAAAAGCTAAGAAATTCATGAATGGAAGGTGAAAATTTAGTTAGCAATAAAATATCTTCAGGTTTTTTTATGATTTGTTTGCTGCTTCATTTGTATCTAACTTGAGGTTTTTTACTTTTATCTTACTAATAGCACACTGCTATTACATTCTTTTTTCAAATATTATATTAACACTATGCAATTAGAAACCCCCATGATAGGGTTTAAAAGTGCAAGTTTTTCAGTTAGATGGAATTAAAAATTAGCTCATTCCATTTTTCTTTTTAGTTTTTGTATTATGTTATAAGATATTATAAATGTTTTCATTGTATACTTAAGAGCGGAAAAAAAAAATTAACATTTTACATTATAAGCAGATCTAAAGTTTGGTATTCAAAAGTCTGTTAACAGTTTGAAATGTTACTCTTTCTTCTACTTATAAATGCTTTGTGTTTCCATTAGCAATGCCATGGTTTGGAATGGATATTGGAGGAACTCTAGTAAAGTTGGTTTATTTTGAACCAACTGATAGTTCTTCTGCTGAATTAGAAGCAGAACGAGGAGCAGTGAAAAAAATCCATCATTATTTGACTTCAAATTCTGCTTATGGCACAACTGGAAAAAGAGATGTGCATCTTCAGGTGAATTATGAATTTATTTGAACTTTATTAAGTTCTAGAAAATTAATATGTCAATACTTCATTCTCCTGCTTTACAAACTCTTGTAGGAAATGAATTCTAATTATCTTAATACATGCAATAAAACCTTACTTTTAATTTTCTGTTTAATGAATCATTAGGGTTTTCCTTATTTCTGTTTGTTCTCTCTCTTTTTGTTAGCAATTGAATATTTTTCTTGGCTTTTGTTTTATGTGTTATATCTCTGATTGTCCCAATAGCTATTACACAGTTTTTTAATTGCTCACCCTTTTTGCATTAATTTTTGTGTTTAAAACTTGCAGGAAAATATATTAAAGTAGAGAAATTTATTTTACTTTTGATTATCTAATATTTCAAAGAAGAGGCGTGTATGTCGTTATATGGCTAGTCAAATTTGTGTTGGAAATAATTGTAATTTGGGTGGACTGTTTGTTGAGTTATTAAAATTTGAATGTTGTTCTTGAAATATAATTCAGCCCATTAAAGAACTAAATATTATGTATTTTACTCTACTTCTTTTTATGTCAGTTCAAACCAAATAATTTAGCTGTAAGTATAGCTCATGTGAAGCACAAGTTGAAAAATCTATATTTCAAATATTAAGATATATTTATGTTGTATTGTTGTGATCCATTTTACTTATGATGTGCAATAATGTTGCATGAAGTTTTAAAGAAATAAAATGAATGAACTTCTTTGTATTGTTTGGTTTTATGAGATAATTCCAGAAGTGAGAGAAAAGCTGCAAATTGACTTTCTGGAATTTGAACTTAGTATTTAATAAATTAATTTGTTTACTAATTACATGTATAATTGTAGACCTTTAAATTGGCTGGCTGTTTCAATTGTGATGCATACATTATGTTTAGTGCATGCTTAAAACAGAAAAATTCTTTAAAATTTGTATGCACATTTAATAATAAGTACAGTAAAACCCTGGTTAACCGAAACCCAGGTTATCTGAAATCGTAAATCCAGTCATGAAGGCGAGATTTTTTTGCTATGTTATTCCCACTTTTAAACCTTTAAGGATGACTGTCACGCGTGCATGGCAGCTGCTTGGCACATTCTCTCCCATCTGTCACAAATATGTGCTAGCTCTTGTGGTTTTTTTGCTACCAACTATCATGTTAGCATGACACCAGCTTTATTGCAATTAGGCTTAACTAGAAAAAGTGCGCCAGCCCTGAGCAGCCACATGTGATGGGAAACATCAGATAGACGGAACCACATATTTTTTGTGCAGCTGTCCTCAAAGGGTTAAGCCTCCCCATGTAGGTCAGCGATTAATTTTAGAATGCTAAAATTAAAATTTATGGGCATTAACAAAATTAATTACGATATTGTTTACCTGTGTCTGTCGGGCACATTACATCGGAACTCACCAGTTCGAATATTGTGCCTGACGGAGGGTTAACTTGAATAAAGACCATAAGTGTAGTCTACAAAGAGGGTTTTGAATTCATTTTTTACTCAAAGCATTTCAGAATTACATACTGTAATTAGATACAAAATGGTAATAGATGTTCATGGCTTAACAAAAAATTTTTTATCCAAAACTGCTTCCCTCTCCCTTTAATTTGTTTAACCAAGGTTGTACTGTACACAAGTTATTCAGAACTATGAATGTAATTTGCTGAAAATTATTGGTTTAAAAGCTGTCATTGCCTTTGAAGTGGTATTGTAATGTATATTAAATAAAATACACTTTGTTTCATTTTGTTGCTATCCTAAAAATATATTTACATTTTAATTAATCATTACAATAATTTTAAGACTTCTCTTAACAATAATGTTTGATTGTGATAATTAGTATTCATTTATAGTTGAAAATCATTTGTCTAAGATGCACATATGAGTTTAATGAGTGCTGTGAACTCGGATGTACATCTTAGGCAATTAAATTCTTGAACGGAGGACACAGAAGCACAAAATACTAAATAAATTTAGTAAATAAATACAGATCAGTGAATAGGTATCACCTGTAAGAAGAGAGACAGTATAATTAATATTTGAGTACTACATACAATCATTTTGTGTATGAACTATTGTTATCTTATTGAACTTACAAAATAAATTTCTTATTGTTTCCTGTATTTATTTTGTACTAATTTGACATAATTGTTTTATTCATGTCAGTGGCGAATCCAGGATTCAGATCTGGGGTTGGGGCTGAGGTCATAAAAATTTTGTATCATAGTGACGGATGTTAAACCTCATGGCTTATGTAAACCAAAACACTTTAACTTTACAGACTTTCATTCACCTGACAATAAGAATCGTAAAGAACACTACAATACTCTCAATAATTTAATAAAAATTACAATGAGAAATGACTAGCCAAAAAATGTTTTTGACCGTGTCAACGGTACAAGTGGAATGACTACAAAAGTAGGAAGATTTTCGAGCCTGTCAAACCAGAAAGCAATGTTGCCACGATTTTACTATTTTTTTAAAATGAAAATTAAGAAGAAACAGTTGTAGTGATTTTAAATAGAATAAAAATTTTTGGTTCCGCTCATGGGGGGGAGGGGGGCTGCAGCCCGATAGCACCCCCTGGATTCACCACTGATTCTTGTATCTTCACTTTTTGATTAGTGTGCTTCTTTCTTTTAGATGTATAATGTTGTATGTGGAGGACGCACAGGAACATTGCATTTCATTCGTTTTCCAACCAGTGCTATGCATGTATTCTTACAATTAGCAAAGTCTAAGGGTATGGCGTACATGTCTAGTACAGTCTGTGCTACTGGTGGTGGGGCTTTTAAGTTTGAAAAAGACTTTCATAATGTAAGTGTTTTTTCATCTGCAAAATCTAGTTTTTATGAATTTTTATTACACTCTTTTTAATGTATTATGGTCTTTTGTTTGTTAATCACTAATAGTAATATTGATAAAAATTCCTTATAAATGAATATTGACTTTGGATGATAAGAAGAATTTAACTGTTTTTCTGCATCTTTCGAAATGGGTTTTGATATTTTGAAAGCTATATAGCTAGATAATAAATCAGGATTTTATTGTGAATTAACCCCAGAAAACAGTGCATCAATTCACTGATTCTAAGGGCTTTAATTTATTGAATTTAAGGTTGGGAAAAAAAAATACTCTTTGATTTGAGGACAGATTTGCTTGGTTGGTATTGCAAAACACAGTAAAATCAACATTTCTAATTCCGACATAAATGGTATAATTTTTAGGTGTTTGCAATGATGAATGTAAAAGAGAACTGATCCCTTTTATATTGGAAACTCAATAGATTTCCTTCCTGAAATTTACCTTGTATTATGTCAGTTTCAGTTTTATTCAATTCACTTTCATTTGTAATCATTTTATTGGTGTAATGTTTTGTAAATGGAATTCAAAAGATTGTCTTATTCTGAAATTATTTCATTATTCATGCCATAAGAGTGGTGTTTTATTTTTATTTAGGAAATGAATATGGAACTGCACAAATTTGACGAGCTGGACTCATTAATTCGAGGAATTCATTACATCAAAGCATATAATAAACCAGAATGCTATTATTGGTCTAATCCAACTGATGACGAAAAGTGCAAGAAGGAATATTTTGATTTGAATAATTTATATCCATTTTTAGTTGTAAATATTGGCTCAGGAGTGAGCATGTTAGCTGTTCATTCACCTGACAATTTCAAGAGAGTTACTGGTACTAGGTATGTGTCAAGAAGCTACTTTAAATATATTCTGCCAGTTCTACATAAAAAAAATTGGCTAATTTTCTTGTTTATTTGATTTTTTAATAGAAATTTGTATTGTGACCTTCCTTAGATGTATAAAATGAAGTTTTTAATTTTTTTTTTTTTTATAGATTTAGGTATTTAAATATTCTCAGTATTTTCATTCACTTCTGTTAATGATAGATAAGTGTGAAAATAGTTTGATCTATAGCAATGACAACAAATCTCTTCAGTAAAGTTCCAAAAATTTTAATTTCAGTATTCTCTAATACCGTTGTTAAACATTTTTTCTAATATTCTTTTATTTTATTAGTTTAGGTGGTGGTACCTTTTTAGGACTCTGTTGTCTACTTACTGGATGTGAAACTTTTGAAGAAGCTATTTCTTTAGCAGAAAAAGGTGATAGCACAAAAGTAGATAAACTTGTACGGGATATTTATGGAGGTAGCTATTCAAAATTTAATCTGCAGGGTGACATTGTAGCTAGTAGGTAATTCTCTTTTTTTTTAGCATTAGCGAACATATTTATTATTGCTTTCTCTTTATATTTTTAAATATAAACAATTTTAAGTTTCTTGAACTTGAATAATCTAATGCATCTGATAAATTCTTACATTCAGTTTTATTATTTTGCATTAGTGAAATGCTTATATAAGTTTAGATAAAGAATATTATGCAAAGAAAAGTAGGTGAACAAATATTTTTACTCAAGATTTTGAATTCTTTTTTGTTATTAATAAGTTTAATCACCTTTTTCAGCAGTGTTTTGTATCACCTTTAACAAGGAAAAATGTGACAAACATGAAAGTAGTATGCAATTGCTTAAAGTAATTTTTTATTTTAAAAAATGTTCATGAAGCAATGCAAGAATAAATATATGTATTCTTTTATAATAGTGTTGAATATACTTTTTATGAAGATATGCCAGTTGTTCTAACAAAAAAACTATTTTCTTAATATGATATTCAAGAAGCTGGATATACTTAGGAGTATTAATAGAGAAATTTTATTTTTAGTTTTGGGAACATGATAAGTAAATCTAAAAGAGCTGCTGTTAAGAAAGAAGACTTAGCTCGAGCAACTCTTGTTACTATTACTAATAATATTGGCTCCATTGCTCGAATGTGTGCAGTGAGTGAAGTATGTATATCTGAGCTTCTAAACTATAATTTTGTCTTTATAATTGTTCAAATACAGGTAAATTATAACTTTTATGTTTTTTTTCTAGGGTATAAACAAAGTTGTGTTTATTGGAAACTTTTTACGGGTCAATATCCTTTCAATGAAATTATTAGCTTACGCAATGGACTTTTGGTCTGCTGGTTCATTAAAAGCTCTATTTTTGGAACATGAGGTACATACATGTCTTAGTATTGTTTTCTATTTTTTTCTCTGTTATCCTTTTGGATACTCATAGCTTAAAAATATATTCATTATCATCATAATGTGCACATTTCACTGAATTAAGTGCATATGTATTTGTAAGAAGTTAAATTTGAAGGTTAGGATGGTAGTATTTATGCACCTGAATATTCTAGGACATATGTGGTGCACCTTGAACTAGCAACATTTTAATATGTTGGTGATAATTGGAGAATTTGAAATAGTTCTTCTGGTTTTATGAGTACCACTAATTTTTCACATGACATTCTGTAGCAAGTTTGCTGAGCATTTTTGTTTGAGAGGAATTTGCACATGAAAAATCAGATTTTGTTGAATCAATTTCAATCTGCCAATTTTTTTTTTTTTTTTCTTTCTTTTGATTGTGATAACCCTTTTATCTTATACTTTATATAATACAGAAGATCCACTGCTTTATCTTATCCATAATCACTTTTTGCCAGCATAATGAAGCTGAGTTATAATGGCAAATAAAATAACTTATTAAACATAAAACAATAAGAATAAAAGTTTAAAAAAACAGATAAGTTCATCTGGTGGATTCTTTAAACTTATTCATCCTTGTTCAGTTGTAATATCTAAAGAATTTTTATTTTGTTAGGTGTTTTTTTTTTATAGTTATAATGATGTATTTTTCTTCATTGTCCAGTAATAATCAAATTTTGTAAATTGAATTCATAACACAATACACTCTATAATGTTGTAAAAACAATTGAAAATGCATTTGCTTTTGTTAGCATTATCTGATAGAACTATTTAGAGACAAGAGAGGAGTGTGACCTCCATTTAATATTGCTAATTTGTTCAGTTCAGAATATTAGTTGGGCAATCCAAACTTCTTGCATTATGGTTTGCAGTCCATCTTTACCTTACTGGATTGAAGTTCTTGTACGTACTATTTTCTGTTAAGACAATTATTAACTTCGTGATTTATGCATTTCCACTCTTGTATCTTATTTTTATAATCCCTGCTGATATATGAATTAGTATTGATAATCTGTTCTTTAATGGTATATTTACATGTATTGAAACAATAGTCGATGTGATTATTTTTATTTCGGATCTTAAATCCCTATTTATATCTATAGACGTCTAAAACTGTTCATTCATTTCAAGAAAAGAAAATCCTATGCAAAATTTATTAAAGCATCAAATGATGAATATAAGACAGAAATTAGATGCACTAAGTAAGCAGTCTTATAACAATGCTCATGCTTCAGCTCTCTAAGACAAAACATTATAATAAATATTATGCAAGATTATTAAGATTTAAGTTGCAAGTTTGCTTCACTTGTCTGCCTGTTATATAATGATATGTCTGTTTCTGTGAATTAGCATTATTTGACAGAACATCATACTATACATTTACAGCAATTGATTAAGTTCCAGTTTTCAAATATCTTTTTCATTTAAAAGATATATTGTGAGTTTTTCTCTTCCAATTTGGTTGTACAGTTAAATAAATGTTTCCAGTATTATTCCTAATAATCCTATTAAAGTTATTTTATTGGGATTCCAGAGGTGTTTTTTTATAATCAATTGCCAGTTTGCATACAACTTAAAAATAATTGTGCAAATAAGATATATTTCATATTTTGTAGGTTTTATATTTTTTGACATAGGTAACTGAAAATCATTTAATTAAAAGTATTTTTGTCGTTATTCTTACCTTCCCCCTTTACATGGTAGTCAGTATGTTCATCCATTTTAAATATTCTTACATTCTGGGAATTTTCAAGATATTGCATTTTTTTATACAGTAGTTAAAGGTTATTTTTGAAATTTATTGTAACTAAATTATTTTCAGGGTTATTTTGGGGCAGTTGGATGCTTGATGGAGCTAATGAAGACTGGAAATTAAGGTAATATAAAATCGCATTTCCTGTGCTTATTGTGTCATCTAATAGAACGCAATAAAACATCTGCTTTTTGCCTTAATTTGGTATGGCCTGATAAAAAAATTAAAATTGAAAGTATTTTAATATATATATAAAAGTTGAATTTATATTGTAGATCTAGTAGAGATCTCTCGTGTGTGTCTGTTCTGATAAACACTTGTAACATATTTTATTGTCTGCGGCCATATCTTGCACAGATCTTAAATCTGTTGTTGACTTTTCATAATTAACCAAAATCTCTTGCATCCAACTCGAACACGGTACTTTCTTTTAGTCTTGGATGAACTGTCACTGACTTGGCCATCTTGTGAATGTCAGCATGTGAGGGAAAGTACTAAAGAAAATGATTATCACAATCAGCTCGATTAAACTAGACAAAGAGGGCAACACTACTAGCAACAAAGAAATAAAATGGGTTTCCTTTTTTATTTTGTGGGATCATTGTGAAACTTATTGTCAAAGGTCTACATGAAATATAATATTTGATATTTATCATGCAACTTTTAATTCGGTGGAAAATTGCCTATATTCATAAATTTGTCCTCATTCAAAACTTAAAAATTAAAAAGCATTTGATAATTACTTTCCTAAGGGAGGAGTACTGAATAAAACTAAAAATTTTCATTAATTATTTATAAATAAAACAATTAAGAACTCCACAATTAATGAATGCAGTAAATTACGATGTTGACAGAATGCTCTAAAACTTTTCATTGCCATTGTTATTTTCACCAGCATGAAAGAGCTAGTTTCAGTTTGCTTCTACTACTCATTCATACAGATACTCCTTCTTTATTCATAAGATGCAACTAAATATTATGAAATTTTATTTGAGAATGTGAATTATATATTTTTGCAGCTACTGAAAGGATGAATTTCTGTTTGATTTTCATTTTATTCTGTTTAGGCCTCTATTCATTTTCTACTGCATAATAACTTCCATATTGGTGGGCAGCATGCATCTTGAAATCAAGTTATTTTACAAGTGCTTATCCGGTGAAATTCATCTCCATCTGTATTTCAGAGTTCATTCCTGTTACAATTGATTGTGATCATTTTACTTGCAGTAAATTTTAAAATTTGCTTGATATTTGAATAAAAATCATTCCTTTTGTTTATGTTTGGGCATAAGATTATGTTGATGTGATTTTCATACTTAATAATTATAATCTGATGATTAATATAGTGAAAAACATCCTGTCTGTGATATTTTGTTCATAGTATCAACTATAAATATTTGCATGGTAAATTTTGATACTCTTTAAAATATTATGTTGATTAGTTTCATATTGTATATAATGAAATTTGCTGGATCCAACAGGAATTTTATTTCAATTGAACCTCGTATTTTATTTCAATAAAATAAGATTGAAAAATTAGAATGTATATGTTGTTATATTTCAGTGAATGAATTTCAAGTCAATAAATTATTAATAATGATTGTGTTACTCAATGAATGGTACTGTTTCCTTTTCAAAGAATTTCATTTCTGATGCTTTAATTTTAGGAAAGAAATTAATTAATTGTTTGTGGAAAGATGTTATTTTTAATATTCTGAAATGCCAAGTGAGATTAAGTCTCTCTTTTTATTGTGATAGACTTAGCTCAAAAATAATTGTGTGTGATAGAATTTCCCTAATGATATCTGAGTATTGCATCCTACTACACTGAAGTGTAGATTCTTTTATTATAACCGAAATTTTTCCAATGCTTAACAAAATCTTGTTTCATAGTTATTTATTATTATGTTGCTTAATTACATAAGTCTATAATATAAAATTTTTGAATGAATATGCTATATTTTTATTTAATTGTGTGTTACAAAAAATGCATTTTCCTCATGATCAGTTTTACTCAGTATATATAATGAAATAAATTAAGTATAGAAAACTGAAAATGTTGACAATACTTAAAAAATCATGTATTATAGTTATTTATTAAGTTGCCAGGTTACTGTCTTTTGTTCTGTATAAGCCCACTGTTATTTTTAATTTTCAAATAAATTTTCTTATGTGCTGCAAAAATAAATTTTATTGTTCTTAATTTGTTTTAATCAACATGTATAATGAAATAAATTTAATGTAGCTATAGAAAATTTATGAATGTGCAAATGCTTGAAACTCCTGTAGCTGCTCACCGTAGTATGAGTAAACTATGTATTTTTTACAGAATTTTAAATAATAATGTATAGTTTTCTATAATATATTTTGTAAGTATTTAAAATATTACTGATACTTTTGTATATTCGTGCATTCTTTATATTTATACTGTTAATCAAATTTTATTTATTTGCCTGTTTAGACTTCTCAAATAATACTTATTTCATAAAATGTTTACTAACAGAATTTTATCTTATTTTGTGGAATTAACAGGAACTTTTTATTTTTATATTTCAAAAGGTATATCTGTAGTACTCTGTTGTTTCTTGTGATATTACAAAACATTCTATTATCAAGTGACCCTCTGTATAAGAAATATGATGTATCAAATTAAGATAAAAAGTTAAATAACTTTAAGTTATATATAATGGTTTCACAAAACTTTATTAACTACCAACAATTTCAGTGAATTTATGTATTAAAAAAAAGGTTCAACTTTTTGAGTGCTCAATAAGTTGTTTTATTCATTTATTTGAATTCGTAGAAGTACATGACGATATTTAGTATTTTATAGAAGCCTATAATTATGTTATTTGTAATATTTTCTGATGAAAAAGATTTTGTGGAATTTTAAATATCTATTGTTACATATTATAACCCTAAAATATATGCATGATATCAATGCTAGACAATGGTTGAAAGAAGTTAGTATTTTAACCAAGTTCTTTATTCAAGTTTTTCTCTGAAAATTTAGCAGCTAAAATTTCTCCTTAAATCAATCATTACTTCCTTTTTATGCAGAATGGTAAAAAAAAAATTAAGAGACTTGAGCCCGAGATCAGTTACATATTATAGGAGCAAATATCGAAATGAGAAAAAAAAAAAAGGTGAGAATTAACATTTTTAAGTGGTAAGAAAGTTCTTGATAGAATGTGTGGTTGTCATCAACCATCTGTTCTCGTAGTAGTCAAAGCCACTTTGAACAATGTGAAGGCACTAAGCTTGCAGAATTCAAAGTTCTCTGAAGAATTATTTTGAATACTTTCTGTGTTTCACCTCTTTAAGGATTTTAAAACATTACTTTTTCTTGAAATTAAAATTATTCTAAGTGAAAAAAAATTAAGTTTTCTCTGCCTTACAGAATTGTTGCTCATATAAATCTGCATATCTTTTTTTAAAAACTCATCCCTACAGATGTTAAATATAAGCACTAGGAAAGAGAGAAATTAAATTGAAGGGTGATGAAAATAAAAGATGAAGTAAGAATTCACCGCTAGCAACACTGAAAACAAAGAAATTCTAATCGTGCTGTAAATCAATTTTCTGAAATTGAAAATTTCTGAATTTTTTTATTTGCAGTTATTTTACTATACAAGGGTCCACTTATATTTGTTTTATTCTTTTACGTTGTTTTAAGTGGTATAAGTTAGTATTTATCTTGTTATTTGTACCTCAAACAGTTATTTTTGTATGTGTTGTTAAAATTAGTTGAGCTTTTAGATGTTAACTGTTATTATAAAGAACATGTATAAATGATAAACTAATAAAAAAAAGGAATTTGTTTCTTGGAGTGTATTATTTAAGCACAGCCACAAAGTTTGTAATGAAAGTAAATGTCTTAGTTTCAATAGCTGTTTCTGTTCATGTTGAAATAATTCACTAGCCATGGACCAAAGCAAGAGTATATGCACATTTCAAGCAGGGATTAAGCCAATCAAATTAAAGCACGCTAGAAAGGAGATCATGGCAGATCAAAGGGAATGAAACAGGAAATCAGTGAGATATGAATTGGTGATTACAGATTGAATACTAAATCGTAACAGTTCGAAATATGAAGCATGAAAACTATTTTTAAATATATTTTCTAAGTTAGTATAAACACTAAGTATTCCAAATTTTCACTAATACATTCAAACTGAATTTGGAAAGTAATTAAGCATGTAAGTCGCTACAATCACTCGATACTACTCTCTTACTGAAAATTCCTTAATGAGTTAAAAGGAAATTACATATGGCATAGTTTCCAGTTCCTGCAGTAGTCGTAGTACTAATAATAGTGAAAATAATGAGGAGAGTTTGTTGTGCCCTCAAAATTTAACTATAGAACAACACCGTGCTACTGAAAAAAAAACCTGCAATAAGCTTAGATTATTTGAAGTTATTGAAACAAATTGCGAGTTCCCGTCAAGTAGTGCTTCAAGCGAAAAATTCTGAAAATTTCAGTATGCATGCTTCAGAAAGTATCCCTGGATGGTGTACTCTAAAGTGAAAGACGCAGCATACTGCAATTTTTTTTTTTTTTTCTCTATGCATTATGTTGGAATGCACATCTTCACAGCCTGTGGGCTATTTGGAACAAGAAGGATTTAAGAGATGGAAATGTGCTTTACAATATTTCAATAACTATAATGCCTTGGAATATTACAAAAATTAGTTTTTGCATTACAAAAACTTAAGGCTCCCATACAGTATAGCTTCATTTGGAAATCGAAGAAAGCACCCTCATATGGTGTGACTTAGAGTGTTAGATAGACAAGCCGAATCACAGCCTTAACTAGATCACCGGCAGAGTAGATACTACTTTTTTCTTTGTGGCAGTGATTCCAGTCGCCCCTGGCCCCTAAAGACGAGGGGCCCCCCCCCCCTTCTATGAAGCTTGATAGCCGCTGGTCAGCTTACATGATTTGAAAAATGAAAACCGTTGCCCAGAGAGGAACGTGAAATTTTTTTAACATAGACATACGAAAAATGTTCTGCATACAATATATAACGATTAGAAAAATGTCTTGAGGAAAACCCACTTTGTAGCTGCTATATGTTTGAAAGCAATAGGATTAGGATTTGTAACTAGACAGCCACCAATTTTACAAAGTAGCATACAGAGTTATTGGAGAAATTTAACTCTTATGTTAATATTTTCCACTTTACTGCATCAAAAAGTAACTTATAAAAAGCACATTGTCGATACGCATCTTCAATTATCTATTAAGCGGGGGAAAGTAACTAGCTTTTATGCCGAAATTCAACAGCAAAAGATTTTTGGTGTATTTGTAGAGTGTTTTTAAAAGTTTTTTGCTACATATTTGTATAAAATGCCTGATGTCTCGAATTAGCTAGAACGCTTCTGATTTTCTACTCATTATTCTAATTGAAAAGTGTCCGGTATATGAATTAACCAGTGGCGAATCTAGGATTCCGGTTTGGGGAGGGGGGCTGAGGTCATAAAAATTTTATATCGACGTGATGAATGTCAAACTTCAAGGCTAAAGTAAACCACAACTCTTTAACTTTACAGACTTTACTCACCTGACTATAAGAATCATAAAGAACAATACAATACTTTCGATAATTTAATAAAAATTACAATGAAATAACTAGCCAAAAAAAGTCTTCGATTGCATCGATGCTACAAGTACAAGTGGAATGACTACAAAAGTAGCAAAATTTTCGAACCTTTCAAGCCAGAAAGTAATGTTGAAACGCTTTTATTATTTTAAAGAGAGAAATTAAGAAAAAACGGTTGCAATGATGTTAAATTAAATCAGGAATTCTGACTTGGCTCGGGGGGGCTGTAGCCCGATAGACCCTCTCCCCCGGATTCGCCACTGGAATTAACCCCTTAAGTGGTTTGTTTTCTCAACTATCTAATTAGATGACACCTTCTATTTTGGAAATGTGTTGTAATTTTAATTCAATTGAGAACCTAAAGGACAGTTTAAATGTTTATGGATTCCACATAATTTTTGTATCGTATTATAACGTCTGTGAATTACTTTGTTTCAGTTTATAAGTTTAAAATTGTGGTAATTCGATGACCGGAAAATTTCCGAGTTTACTATTTTAGAGGTTAAATATTCCATATTGTCCTTTTCACTTATCACTTAATAGTTCATGCTTCTCAACGAACTTTACTTTAAATGAATAGCCACACTTTTCTGACAAATGTGTATGAATCAGTCGGAAAAAAAAATAGTAAAAATTACACTTGTTATTAATATTTAAAGAAAAAAGTACTTTATTCCAAGTATTATTTCTTGAATTACAGAATTATCTGAATTACTAAAATAATAATAACAAAAATATATAATGCCACCTAGGTCGTAGTAAATTATAAAATGTATAGAGAGAAAATTTTATGTAAACATTCTTAGTTTGCCTTCATTTTCTTTTGGGTCTCTGCAATTGCGAAAGGATTTCCTATTTTCATCGATCTTGGATATCTGGGATCAACAAGTTCTGGCTGTTAACATTCAAAATAAAAATAAAAAATCAATTTTTGCTCCATCTCTAACTCAATCAACATAGCTACAGATAAAACAATTTGACAGACAAGCAGAGCACACGAACTAACCGCATAAGAATGTACCAACTCCTATTGCCGGTCGCCCGCTAATATAGGATCAGTTGGTGCGCTTAGCGACCTTCTGTAATATTCCAGAATCTTCGAACCTATTCGAGGTTTCGACTCTTCACTATTGCCAAATTTGGCGCCAAAGTTGTATATGTTTAGACACAAAATTTTGCGAATAAAAAACGTTATTTAGTGAGATTATCCTTGGTATGATATAGTTCAAAACAAGGCCACGCCTTCATTATATGCCCATATTTTAAATTCACGGTACTCCTGGTGCCATCTATATTTGTTTTTGGAAACTAAAAGTAAGGAAATTATTTCCGATCAAACGCCAACCGAATAATAACTACTTATTACATTAAATCTGTTTCTGATTTCGGGGGGGCCTGCCCTCCCCCATATATACGTCCTTGCCTGAGTTTAACATTTATGGCCTGTTACCATTTGATACACGAAAACGACCTCCTGATTACTTGATGTTCGAAGTAAATATGAGATTGTTATATGAACACTGGCTTGATCCAGGAGAGGAAAGTAATCCTATTAATTTAAAAGAGATTTGGATAAATTAGATTCTTAAATTCTGCTAGTATTTTTTGGAGGATTATTTATCTATGGTATTCAATAACGTTATGATTAAAATTTGCAGTAAATTGAATCGGAAAAAATTTGTGTTATTATTGAATCTCTGGGCTAAAATTTAATATATGTCAAACAGTAATTTCAGGAATATATAATTAGGAAACATTATTTTCTTATGTACGATTTATTGAAGGTACTTGCGGATTGAATATCCGTATTGCTAATTACAATTAATGTTCTTGCCGCAGAGTTATTTTTAGAGAAATATGTTATTTCTTAATTGTTTTTTACCTTAATCTGCATTGAAATTTTTATTGATTCATATTGTAAAAATTGGTAAACATGAGTGTCAGACAAAGTAATATTGGGAATTCAGATAACCCATAGCAATGAGTTATTATTTAGGAATATGTCCTTATTCGATTGCTTAAGCCGGAGCGAACTTTGAACAAGATTGTTGATCCGTGCTAGGCGCAAGAAATTTTTTTTCTTCCAAATTAGAAGGAAATTTGCCATCTCGTGTAAATAATGTTTTTGTGTTTTTATGTTTTATTGTGTTCTTTTGGTGTTTCAGGTAATTAAATTGTATAGGAATTTTATGAGTAAAATTGCCTCTAGTGTAGCACTGTCAAGTTTACATGTATCCAGGAAAAATTTTCCTCCTTATTCTTCGGAAAATTTTTGTTCCCAAGGGGGGAGGAGCTGTAACAAAGTCGCCAAATAATAACGATTATTTAGGGGAGCTGTAACAAAACGAGGATTTAGGGTTGCAGGTGAAATTTAACACAACCTTCTTCGACTAGTGTCAACCGTCTGAGGAATGACAATGCTTTCCTGTGCAGGTGTGTTATAAGAAAGCTTGGAGGGACAGAGGCGCCAAAAGCGTCCGTAGACGCGACTATAATTGCTGGAGACCAGACAGGACCACAGGTTCTTAAAAAAGCGTTAATTGACAATGTCGCCTACATGAAGGGAACTGGTCAATTCAAAGTAACGAAGCGTGGATTTGATGGACAAGGGGCAACATTTACCTTTGTAGGAAGAGTGCTAACAAGGGAGACATAATGGTGGGACTCTTTGCAGGTTGTGGAAAGGAATGCCATCTTACTAATGAGGAGACCCG
>BGPR01010327.1:28044-52968 GCA_013235015.1 Araneus ventricosus | reverse complement strand
CGGGTCTCCTCATTAGTAAGATGGCATTCCTTTCCACAACCTGCAAAGAGTCCCACCATTATGTCTCCCTTGTTAGCACTCTTCCTACAAAGGTAAATGTTGCCCCTTGTCCATCAAATCCACGCTTCGTTACTTTGAATTGACCAGTTCCCTTCATGTAGGCGACATTGTCAATTAACGCTTTTTTAAGAACCTGTGGTCCTGTCTGGTCTCCAGCAATTATAGTCGCGTCTACGGACGCTTTTGGCGCCTCTGTCCCTCCAAGCTTTCTTATAACACACCTGCACAGGAAAGCATTGTCATTCCTCAGACGGTTGACACTAGTCGAAGAAGGTTGTGTTAAATTTCACCTGCAACCCTAAATCCTCGTTTTGTTACAGCTCCCCTAAATAATCGTTATTATTTGGCGACTTTGTTACAGCTCCTCCCCCCTTGGGAACAAAAATTTTCCGAAGAATAAGGAGGAAAATTTTTCCTGGATACATGTAAACTTGACAGTGCTACACTAGAGGCAATTTTACTCATAAAATTCCTATACAATTTAATTACCTGAAACACCAAAAGAACACAATAAAACATAAAAACACAAAAACATTATTTACACGAGATGGCAAATTTCCTTCTAATTTGGAAGAAAAAAAATTTCTTGCGCCTAGCACGGATCAACAATCTTGTTCAAAGTTCGCTCCGGCTTAAGCAATCGAATAAGGACATATTCCTAAATAATAACTCATTGCTATGGGTTATCTGAATTCCCAATATTACTTTGTCTGACACTCATATTTACCAATTTTTACAATATGAATCAATAAAAATTTCAATGCAGATTAAGGTAAAAAACAATTAAGAAATAACATATTTCTCTAAAAATAACTCTGCGGCAAGAACATTAATTGTAATTAGCAATACGGATATTCAATCCGCAAGTACCTTCAATAAATCGTACATAAGAAAATAATGTTTCCTAATTATATATTCCTGAAATTACTGTTTGACATATATTAAATTTTAGCCCAGAGATTCAATAATAACACAAATTTTTCCCGATTCAATTTACTGCAAATTTTAATCATAACGTTATTGAATACCATAGATAAATAATCCTCCAAAAAATACTAGCAGAATTTAAGAATCTAATTTATCCAAATCTCTTTTAAATTAATAGGATTACTTTCCTCTCCTGGATCAAGCCAGTGTTCATATAACAATCTCATATTTACTTCGAACATCAAGTAATCAGGAGGTCGTTTTCGTGTATCAAATGGTAACAGGCCATAAATGTTAAACTCAGGCAAGGACGTATATATGGGGGAGGGCAGGCCCCCCCGAAATCAGAAACAGATTTAATGTAATAAGTAGTTATTATTCGGTTGGCGTTTGATCGGAAATAATTTCCTTACTTTTAGTTTCCAAAAACAAATATAGATGGCACCAGGAGTACCGTGAATTTAAAATATGGGCATATAATGAAGGCGTGGCCTTGTTTTGAACTATATCATACCAAGGATAATCTCACTAAATAACGTTTTTTATTCGCAAAATTTTGTGTCTAAACATATACAACTTTGGCGCCAAATTTGGCAATAGTGAAGAGTCGAAACCTCGAATAGGTTCGAAGATTCTGGAATATTACAGAAGGTCGCTAAGCGCACCAACTGATCCTATATTAGCGGGCGACCGGCAATAGGAGTTGGTACATTCTTATGCGGTTAGTTCGTGTGCTCTGCTTGTCTGTCAAATTGTTTTATCTGTAGCTATGTTGATTGAGTTAGAGATGGAGCAAAAATTGATTTTTTATTTTTATTTTGAATGTTAACAGCCAGAACTTGTTGATCCCAGATATCCAAGATCGATGAAAATAGGAAATCCTTTCGCAATTGCAGAGACCCAAAAGAAAATGAAGGCAAACTAAGAATGTTTACATAAAATTTTCTCTCTATACATTTTATAATTTACTACGACCTAGGTGGCATTATATATTTTTGTTATTATTATTTTAGTAATTCAGATAATTCTGTAATTCAAGAAATAATACTTGGAATAAAGTACTTTTTTCTTTAAATATTAATAACAAGTGTAATTTTTACTATTTTTTTTTCCGACTGATTCATACACATTTGTCAGAAAAGTGTGGCTATTCATTTAAAGTAAAGTTCGTTGAGAAGCATGAACTATTAAGTGATAAGTGAAAAGGACAATATGGAATATTTAACCTCTAAAATAGTAAACTCGGAAATTTTCCGGTCATCGAATTACCACAATTTTAAACTTATAAACTGAAACAAAGTAATTCACAGACGTTATAATACGATACAAAAATTATGTGGAATCCATAAACATTTAAACTGTCCTTTAGGTTCTCAATTGAATTAAAATTACAACACATTTCCAAAATAGAAGGTGTCATCTAATTAGATAGTTGAGAAAACAAACCACTTAAGGGGTTAATTCCAGTGGCGAATCCGGGGGAGAGGGTCTATCGGGCTACAGCCCCCCCGAGCCAAGTCAGAATTCCTGATTTAATTTAACATCATTGCAACCGTTTTTTCTTAATTTCTCTCTTTAAAATAATAAAAGCGTTTCAACATTACTTTCTGGCTTGAAAGGTTCGAAAATTTTGCTACTTTTGTAGTCATTCCACTTGTACTTGTAGCATCGATGCAATCGAAGACTTTTTTTGGCTAGTTATTTCATTGTAATTTTTATTAAATTATCGAAAGTATTGTATTGTTCTTTATGATTCTTATAGTCAGGTGAGTAAAGTCTGTAAAGTTAAAGAGTTGTGGTTTACTTTAGCCTTGAAGTTTGACATTCATCACGTCGATATAAAATTTTTATGACCTCAGCCCCCCTCCCCAAACCGGAATCCTAGATTCGCCACTGGTTAATTCATATACCGGACACTTTTCAATTAGAATAATGAGTAGAAAATCAGAAGCGTTCTAGCTAATTCGAGACATCAGGCATTTTATACAAATATGTAGCAAAAAACTTTTAAAAACACTCTACAAATACACCAAAAATCTTTTGCTGTTGAATTTCGGCATAAAAGCTAGTTACTTTCCCCCGCTTAATAGATAATTGAAGATGCGTATCGACAATGTGCTTTTTATAAGTTACTTTTTGATGCAGTAAAGTGGAAAATATTAACATAAGAGTTAAATTTCTCCAATAACTCTGTATGCTACTTTGTAAAATTGGTGGCTGTCTAGTTACAAATCCTAATCCTATTGCTTTCAAACATATAGCAGCTACAAAGTGGGTTTTCCTCAAGACATTTTTCTAATCGTTATATATTGTATGCAGAACATTTTTCGTATGTCTATGTTAAAAAAATTTCACGTTCCTCTCTGGGCAACGGTTTTCATTTTTCAAATCATGTAAGCTGACCAGCGGCTATCAAGCTTCATAGAAGGGGGGGGGGGCCCCTCGTCTTTAGGGGCCAGGGGCGACTGGAATCACTGCCACAAAGAAAAAAGTAGTATCTACTCTGCCGGTGATCTAGTTAAGGCTGTGATTCGGCTTGTCTATCTAACACTCTAAGTCACACCATATGAGGGTGCTTTCTTCGATTTCCAAATGAAGCTATACTGTATGGGAGCCTTAAGTTTTTGTAATGCAAAAACTAATTTTTGTAATATTCCAAGGCATTATAGTTATTGAAATATTGTAAAGCACATTTCCATCTCTTAAATCCTTCTTGTTCCAAATAGCCCACAGGCTGTGAAGATGTGCATTCCAACATAATGCATAGAGAAAAAAAAAAAAAAATTGCAGTATGCTGCGTCTTTCACTTTAGAGTACACCATCCAGGGATACTTTCTGAAGCATGCATACTGAAATTTTCAGAATTTTTCGCTTGAAGCACTACTTGACGGGAACTCGCAATTTGTTTCAATAACTTCAAATAATCTAAGCTTATTGCAGGTTTTTTTTTCAGTAGCACGGTGTTGTTCTATAGTTAAATTTTGAGGGCACAACAAACTCTCCTCATTATTTTCACTATTATTAGTACTACGACTACTGCAGGAACTGGAAACTATGCCATATGTAATTTCCTTTTAACTCATTAAGGAATTTTCAGTAAGAGAGTAGTATCGAGTGATTGTAGCGACTTACATGCTTAATTACTTTCCAAATTCAGTTTGAATGTATTAGTGAAAATTTGGAATACTTAGTGTTTATACTAACTTAGAAAATATATTTAAAAATAGTTTTCATGCTTCATATTTCGAACTGTTACGATTTAGTATTCAATCTGTAATCACCAATTCATATCTCACTGATTTCCTGTTTCATTCCCTTTGATCTGCCATGATCTCCTTTCTAGCGTGCTTTAATTTGATTGGCTTAATCCCTGCTTGAAATGTGCATATACTCTTGCTTTGGTCCATGGCTAGTGAATTATTTCAACATGAACAGAAACAGCTATTGAAACTAAGACATTTACTTTCATTACAAACTTTGTGGCTGTGCTTAAATAATACACTCCAAGAAACAAATTCCTTTTTTTTATTAGTTTATCATTTATACATGTTCTTTATAATAACAGTTAACATCTAAAAGCTCAACTAATTTTAACAACACATACAAAAATAACTGTTTGAGGTACAAATAACAAGATAAATACTAACTTATACCACTTAAAACAACGTAAAAGAATAAAACAAATATAAGTGGACCCTTGTATAGTAAAATAACTGCAAATAAAAAAATTCAGAAATTTTCAATTTCAGAAAATTGATTTACAGCACGATTAGAATTTCTTTGTTTTCAGTGTTGCTAGCGGTGAATTCTTACTTCATCTTTTATTTTCATCACCCTTCAATTTAATTTCTCTCTTTCCTAGTGCTTATATTTAACATCTGTAGGGATGAGTTTTTAAAAAAAGATATGCAGATTTATATGAGCAACAATTCTGTAAGGCAGAGAAAACTTAATTTTTTTTCACTTAGAATAATTTTAATTTCAAGAAAAAGTAATGTTTTAAAATCCTTAAAGAGGTGAAACACAGAAAGTATTCAAAATAATTCTTCAGAGAACTTTGAATTCTGCAAGCTTAGTGCCTTCACATTGTTCAAAGTGGCTTTGACTACTACGAGAACAGATGGTTGATGACAACCACACATTCTATCAAGAACTTTCTTACCACTTAAAAATGTTAATTCTCACCTTTTTTTTTTTTCTCATTTCGATATTTGCTCCTATAATATGTAACTGATCTCGGGCTCAAGTCTCTTAATTTTTTTTTTACCATTCTGCATAAAAAGGAAGTAATGATTGATTTAAGGAGAAATTTTAGCTGCTAAATTTTCAGAGAAAAACTTGAATAAAGAACTTGGTTAAAATACTAACTTCTTTCAACCATTGTCTAGCATTGATATCATGCATATATTTTAGGGTTATAATATGTAACAATAGATATTTAAAATTCCACAAAATCTTTTTCATCAGAAAATATTACAAATAACATAATTATAGGCTTCTATAAAATACTAAATATCGTCATGTACTTCTACGAATTCAAATAAATGAATAAAACAACTTATTGAGCACTCAAAAAGTTGAACCTTTTTTTTAATACATAAATTCACTGAAATTGTTGGTAGTTAATAAAGTTTTGTGAAACCATTATATATAACTTAAAGTTATTTAACTTTTTATCTTAATTTGATACATCATATTTCTTATACAGAGGGTCACTTGATAATAGAATGTTTTGTAATATCACAAGAAACAACAGAGTACTACAGATATACCTTTTGAAATATAAAAATAAAAAGTTCCTGTTAATTCCACAAAATAAGATAAAATTCTGTTAGTAAACATTTTATGAAATAAGTATTATTTGAGAAGTCTAAACAGGCAAATAAATAAAATTTGATTAACAGTATAAATATAAAGAATGCACGAATATACAAAAGTATCAGTAATATTTTAAATACTTACAAAATATATTATAGAAAACTATACATTATTATTTAAAATTCTGTAAAAAATACATAGTTTACTCATACTACGGTGAGCAGCTACAGGAGTTTCAAGCATTTGCACATTCATAAATTTTCTATAGCTACATTAAATTTATTTCATTATACATGTTGATTAAAACAAATTAAGAACAATAAAATTTATTTTTGCAGCACATAAGAAAATTTATTTGAAAATTAAAAATAACAGTGGGCTTATACAGAACAAAAGACAGTAACCTGGCAACTTAATAAATAACTATAATACATGATTTTTTAAGTATTGTCAACATTTTCAGTTTTCTATACTTAATTTATTTCATTATATATACTGAGTAAAACTGATCATGAGGAAAATGCATTTTTTGTAACACACAATTAAATAAAAATATAGCATATTCATTCAAAAATTTTATATTATAGACTTATGTAATTAAGCAACATAATAATAAATAACTATGAAACAAGATTTTGTTAAGCATTGGAAAAATTTCGGTTATAATAAAAGAATCTACACTTCAGTGTAGTAGGATGCAATACTCAGATATCATTAGGGAAATTCTATCACACACAATTATTTTTGAGCTAAGTCTATCACAATAAAAAGAGAGACTTAATCTCACTTGGCATTTCAGAATATTAAAAATAACATCTTTCCACAAACAATTAATTAATTTCTTTCCTAAAATTAAAGCATCAGAAATGAAATTCTTTGAAAAGGAAACAGTACCATTCATTGAGTAACACAATCATTATTAATAATTTATTGACTTGAAATTCATTCACTGAAATATAACAACATATACATTCTAATTTTTCAATCTTATTTTATTGAAATAAAATACGAGGTTCAATTGAAATAAAATTCCTGTTGGATCCAGCAAATTTCATTATATACAATATGAAACTAATCAACATAATATTTTAAAGAGTATCAAAATTTACCATGCAAATATTTATAGTTGATACTATGAACAAAATATCACAGACAGGATGTTTTTCACTATATTAATCATCAGATTATAATTATTAAGTATGAAAATCACATCAACATAATCTTATGCCCAAACATAAACAAAAGGAATGATTTTTATTCAAATATCAAGCAAATTTTAAAATTTACTGCAAGTAAAATGATCACAATCAATTGTAACAGGAATGAACTCTGAAATACAGATGGAGATGAATTTCACCGGATAAGCACTTGTAAAATAACTTGATTTCAAGATGCATGCTGCCCACCAATATGGAAGTTATTATGCAGTAGAAAATGAATAGAGGCCTAAACAGAATAAAATGAAAATCAAACAGAAATTCATCCTTTCAGTAGCTGCAAAAATATATAATTCACATTCTCAAATAAAATTTCATAATATTTAGTTGCATCTTATGAATAAAGAAGGAGTATCTGTATGAATGAGTAGTAGAAGCAAACTGAAACTAGCTCTTTCATGCTGGTGAAAATAACAATGGCAATGAAAAGTTTTAGAGCATTCTGTCAACATCGTAATTTACTGCATTCATTAATTGTGGAGTTCTTAATTGTTTTATTTATAAATAATTAATGAAAATTTTTAGTTTTATTCAGTACTCCTCCCTTAGGAAAGTAATTATCAAATGCTTTTTAATTTTTAAGTTTTGAATGAGGACAAATTTATGAATATAGGCAATTTTCCACCGAATTAAAAGTTGCATGATAAATATCAAATATTATATTTCATGTAGACCTTTGACAATAAGTTTCACAATGATCCCACAAAATAAAAAAGGAAACCCATTTTATTTCTTTGTTGCTAGTAGTGTTGCCCTCTTTGTCTAGTTTAATCGAGCTGATTGTGATAATCATTTTCTTTAGTACTTTCCCTCACATGCTGACATTCACAAGATGGCCAAGTCAGTGACAGTTCATCCAAGACTAAAAGAAAGTACCGTGTTCGAGTTGGATGCAAGAGATTTTGGTTAATTATGAAAAGTCAACAACAGATTTAAGATCTGTGCAAGATATGGCCGCAGACAATAAAATATGTTACAAGTGTTTATCAGAACAGACACACACGAGAGATCTCTACTAGATCTACAATATAAATTCAACTTTTATATATATATTAAAATACTTTCAATTTTAATTTTTTTATCAGGCCATACCAAATTAAGGCAAAAAGCAGATGTTTTATTGCGTTCTATTAGATGACACAATAAGCACAGGAAATGCGATTTTATATTACCTTAATTTCCAGTCTTCATTAGCTCCATCAAGCATCCAACTGCCCCAAAATAACCCTGAAAATAATTTAGTTACAATAAATTTCAAAAATAACCTTTAACTACTGTATAAAAAAATGCAATATCTTGAAAATTCCCAGAATGTAAGAATATTTAAAATGGATGAACATACTGACTACCATGTAAAGGGGGAAGGTAAGAATAACGACAAAAATACTTTTAATTAAATGATTTTCAGTTACCTATGTCAAAAAATATAAAACCTACAAAATATGAAATATATCTTATTTGCACAATTATTTTTAAGTTGTATGCAAACTGGCAATTGATTATAAAAAAACACCTCTGGAATCCCAATAAAATAACTTTAATAGGATTATTAGGAATAATACTGGAAACATTTATTTAACTGTACAACCAAATTGGAAGAGAAAAACTCACAATATATCTTTTAAATGAAAAAGATATTTGAAAACTGGAACTTAATCAATTGCTGTAAATGTATAGTATGATGTTCTGTCAAATAATGCTAATTCACAGAAACAGACATATCATTATATAACAGGCAGACAAGTGAAGCAAACTTGCAACTTAAATCTTAATAATCTTGCATAATATTTATTATAATGTTTTGTCTTAGAGAGCTGAAGCATGAGCATTGTTATAAGACTGCTTACTTAGTGCATCTAATTTCTGTCTTATATTCATCATTTGATGCTTTAATAAATTTTGCATAGGATTTTCTTTTCTTGAAATGAATGAACAGTTTTAGACGTCTATAGATATAAATAGGGATTTAAGATCCGAAATAAAAATAATCACATCGACTATTGTTTCAATACATGTAAATATACCATTAAAGAACAGATTATCAATACTAATTCATATATCAGCAGGGATTATAAAAATAAGATACAAGAGTGGAAATGCATAAATCACGAAGTTAATAATTGTCTTAACAGAAAATAGTACGTACAAGAACTTCAATCCAGTAAGGTAAAGATGGACTGCAAACCATAATGCAAGAAGTTTGGATTGCCCAACTAATATTCTGAACTGAACAAATTAGCAATATTAAATGGAGGTCACACTCCTCTCTTGTCTCTAAATAGTTCTATCAGATAATGCTAACAAAAGCAAATGCATTTTCAATTGTTTTTACAACATTATAGAGTGTATTGTGTTATGAATTCAATTTACAAAATTTGATTATTACTGGACAATGAAGAAAAATACATCATTATAACTATAAAAAAAAAACACCTAACAAAATAAAAATTCTTTAGATATTACAACTGAACAAGGATGAATAAGTTTAAAGAATCCACCAGATGAACTTATCTGTTTTTTTAAACTTTTATTCTTATTGTTTTATGTTTAATAAGTTATTTTATTTGCCATTATAACTCAGCTTCATTATGCTGGCAAAAAGTGATTATGGATAAGATAAAGCAGTGGATCTTCTGTATTATATAAAGTATAAGATAAAAGGGTTATCACAATCAAAAGAAAGAAAAAAAAAAAAAAAAATTGGCAGATTGAAATTGATTCAACAAAATCTGATTTTTCATGTGCAAATTCCTCTCAAACAAAAATGCTCAGCAAACTTGCTACAGAATGTCATGTGAAAAATTAGTGGTACTCATAAAACCAGAAGAACTATTTCAAATTCTCCAATTATCACCAACATATTAAAATGTTGCTAGTTCAAGGTGCACCACATATGTCCTAGAATATTCAGGTGCATAAATACTACCATCCTAACCTTCAAATTTAACTTCTTACAAATACATATGCACTTAATTCAGTGAAATGTGCACATTATGATGATAATGAATATATTTTTAAGCTATGAGTATCCAAAAGGATAACAGAGAAAAAAATAGAAAACAATACTAAGACATGTATGTACCTCATGTTCCAAAAATAGAGCTTTTAATGAACCAGCAGACCAAAAGTCCATTGCGTAAGCTAATAATTTCATTGAAAGGATATTGACCCGTAAAAAGTTTCCAATAAACACAACTTTGTTTATACCCTAGAAAAAAAACATAAAAGTTATAATTTACCTGTATTTGAACAATTATAAAGACAAAATTATAGTTTAGAAGCTCAGATATACATACTTCACTCACTGCACACATTCGAGCAATGGAGCCAATATTATTAGTAATAGTAACAAGAGTTGCTCGAGCTAAGTCTTCTTTCTTAACAGCAGCTCTTTTAGATTTACTTATCATGTTCCCAAAACTAAAAATAAAATTTCTCTATTAATACTCCTAAGTATATCCAGCTTCTTGAATATCATATTAAGAAAATAGTTTTTTTGTTAGAACAACTGGCATATCTTCATAAAAAGTATATTCAACACTATTATAAAAGAATACATATATTTATTCTTGCATTGCTTCATGAACATTTTTTAAAATAAAAAATTACTTTAAGCAATTGCATACTACTTTCATGTTTGTCACATTTTTCCTTGTTAAAGGTGATACAAAACACTGCTGAAAAAGGTGATTAAACTTATTAATAACAAAAAAGAATTCAAAATCTTGAGTAAAAATATTTGTTCACCTACTTTTCTTTGCATAATATTCTTTATCTAAACTTATATAAGCATTTCACTAATGCAAAATAATAAAACTGAATGTAAGAATTTATCAGATGCATTAGATTATTCAAGTTCAAGAAACTTAAAATTGTTTATATTTAAAAATATAAAGAGAAAGCAATAATAAATATGTTCGCTAATGCTAAAAAAAAAGAGAATTACCTACTAGCTACAATGTCACCCTGCAGATTAAATTTTGAATAGCTACCTCCATAAATATCCCGTACAAGTTTATCTACTTTTGTGCTATCACCTTTTTCTGCTAAAGAAATAGCTTCTTCAAAAGTTTCACATCCAGTAAGTAGACAACAGAGTCCTAAAAAGGTACCACCACCTAAACTAATAAAATAAAAGAATATTAGAAAAAATGTTTAACAACGGTATTAGAGAATACTGAAATTAAAATTTTTGGAACTTTACTGAAGAGATTTGTTGTCATTGCTATAGATCAAACTATTTTCACACTTATCTATCATTAACAGAAGTGAATGAAAATACTGAGAATATTTAAATACCTAAATCTATAAAAAAAAAAAAAATTAAAAACTTCATTTTATACATCTAAGGAAGGTCACAATACAAATTTCTATTAAAAAATCAAATAAACAAGAAAATTAGCCAATTTTTTTTATGTAGAACTGGCAGAATATATTTAAAGTAGCTTCTTGACACATACCTAGTACCAGTAACTCTCTTGAAATTGTCAGGTGAATGAACAGCTAACATGCTCACTCCTGAGCCAATATTTACAACTAAAAATGGATATAAATTATTCAAATCAAAATATTCCTTCTTGCACTTTTCGTCATCAGTTGGATTAGACCAATAATAGCATTCTGGTTTATTATATGCTTTGATGTAATGAATTCCTCGAATTAATGAGTCCAGCTCGTCAAATTTGTGCAGTTCCATATTCATTTCCTAAATAAAAATAAAACACCACTCTTATGGCATGAATAATGAAATAATTTCAGAATAAGACAATCTTTTGAATTCCATTTACAAAACATTACACCAATAAAATGATTACAAATGAAAGTGAATTGAATAAAACTGAAACTGACATAATACAAGGTAAATTTCAGGAAGGAAATCTATTGAGTTTCCAATATAAAAGGGATCAGTTCTCTTTTACATTCATCATTGCAAACACCTAAAAATTATACCATTTATGTCGGAATTAGAAATGTTGATTTTACTGTGTTTTGCAATACCAACCAAGCAAATCTGTCCTCAAATCAAAGAGTATTTTTTTTTCCCAACCTTAAATTCAATAAATTAAAGCCCTTAGAATCAGTGAATTGATGCACTGTTTTCTGGGGTTAATTCACAATAAAATCCTGATTTATTATCTAGCTATATAGCTTTCAAAATATCAAAACCCATTTCGAAAGATGCAGAAAAACAGTTAAATTCTTCTTATCATCCAAAGTCAATATTCATTTATAAGGAATTTTTATCAATATTACTATTAGTGATTAACAAACAAAAGACCATAATACATTAAAAAGAGTGTAATAAAAATTCATAAAAACTAGATTTTGCAGATGAAAAAACACTTACATTATGAAAGTCTTTTTCAAACTTAAAAGCCCCACCACCAGTAGCACAGACTGTACTAGACATGTACGCCATACCCTTAGACTTTGCTAATTGTAAGAATACATGCATAGCACTGGTTGGAAAACGAATGAAATGCAATGTTCCTGTGCGTCCTCCACATACAACATTATACATCTAAAAGAAAGAAGCACACTAATCAAAAAGTGAAGATACAAGAATCAGTGGTGAATCCAGGGGGTGCTATCGGGCTGCAGCCCCCCTCCCCCCCATGAGCGGAACCAAAAATTTTTATTCTATTTAAAATCACTACAACTGTTTCTTCTTAATTTTCATTTTAAAAAAATAGTAAAATCGTGGCAACATTGCTTTCTGGTTTGACAGGCTCGAAAATCTTCCTACTTTTGTAGTCATTCCACTTGTACCGTTGACACGGTCAAAAACATTTTTTGGCTAGTCATTTCTCATTGTAATTTTTATTAAATTATTGAGAGTATTGTAGTGTTCTTTACGATTCTTATTGTCAGGTGAATGAAAGTCTGTAAAGTTAAAGTGTTTTGGTTTACATAAGCCATGAGGTTTAACATCCGTCACTATGATACAAAATTTTTATGACCTCAGCCCCAACCCCAGATCTGAATCCTGGATTCGCCACTGACATGAATAAAACAATTATGTCAAATTAGTACAAAATAAATACAGGAAACAATAAGAAATTTATTTTGTAAGTTCAATAAGATAACAATAGTTCATACACAAAATGATTGTATGTAGTACTCAAATATTAATTATACTGTCTCTCTTCTTACAGGTGATACCTATTCACTGATCTGTATTTATTTACTAAATTTATTTAGTATTTTGTGCTTCTGTGTCCTCCGTTCAAGAATTTAATTGCCTAAGATGTACATCCGAGTTCACAGCACTCATTAAACTCATATGTGCATCTTAGACAAATGATTTTCAACTATAAATGAATACTAATTATCACAATCAAACATTATTGTTAAGAGAAGTCTTAAAATTATTGTAATGATTAATTAAAATGTAAATATATTTTTAGGATAGCAACAAAATGAAACAAAGTGTATTTTATTTAATATACATTACAATACCACTTCAAAGGCAATGACAGCTTTTAAACCAATAATTTTCAGCAAATTACATTCATAGTTCTGAATAACTTGTGTACAGTACAACCTTGGTTAAACAAATTAAAGGGAGAGGGAAGCAGTTTTGGATAAAAAATTTTTTGTTAAGCCATGAACATCTATTACCATTTTGTATCTAATTACAGTATGTAATTCTGAAATGCTTTGAGTAAAAAATGAATTCAAAACCCTCTTTGTAGACTACACTTATGGTCTTTATTCAAGTTAACCCTCCGTCAGGCACAATATTCGAACTGGTGAGTTCCGATGTAATGTGCCCGACAGACACAGGTAAACAATATCGTAATTAATTTTGTTAATGCCCATAAATTTTAATTTTAGCATTCTAAAATTAATCGCTGACCTACATGGGGAGGCTTAACCCTTTGAGGACAGCTGCACAAAAAATATGTGGTTCCGTCTATCTGATGTTTCCCATCACATGTGGCTGCTCAGGGCTGGCGCACTTTTTCTAGTTAAGCCTAATTGCAATAAAGCTGGTGTCATGCTAACATGATAGTTGGTAGCAAAAAAACCACAAGAGCTAGCACATATTTGTGACAGATGGGAGAGAATGTGCCAAGCAGCTGCCATGCACGCGTGACAGTCATCCTTAAAGGTTTAAAAGTGGGAATAACATAGCAAAAAAATCTCGCCTTCATGACTGGATTTACGATTTCAGATAACCTGGGTTTCGGTTAACCAGGGTTTTACTGTACTTATTATTAAATGTGCATACAAATTTTAAAGAATTTTTCTGTTTTAAGCATGCACTAAACATAATGTATGCATCACAATTGAAACAGCCAGCCAATTTAAAGGTCTACAATTATACATGTAATTAGTAAACAAATTAATTTATTAAATACTAAGTTCAAATTCCAGAAAGTCAATTTGCAGCTTTTCTCTCACTTCTGGAATTATCTCATAAAACCAAACAATACAAAGAAGTTCATTCATTTTATTTCTTTAAAACTTCATGCAACATTATTGCACATCATAAGTAAAATGGATCACAACAATACAACATAAATATATCTTAATATTTGAAATATAGATTTTTCAACTTGTGCTTCACATGAGCTATACTTACAGCTAAATTATTTGGTTTGAACTGACATAAAAAGAAGTAGAGTAAAATACATAATATTTAGTTCTTTAATGGGCTGAATTATATTTCAAGAACAACATTCAAATTTTAATAACTCAACAAACAGTCCACCCAAATTACAATTATTTCCAACACAAATTTGACTAGCCATATAACGACATACACGCCTCTTCTTTGAAATATTAGATAATCAAAAGTAAAATAAATTTCTCTACTTTAATATATTTTCCTGCAAGTTTTAAACACAAAAATTAATGCAAAAAGGGTGAGCAATTAAAAAACTGTGTAATAGCTATTGGGACAATCAGAGATATAACACATAAAACAAAAGCCAAGAAAAATATTCAATTGCTAACAAAAAGAGAGAGAACAAACAGAAATAAGGAAAACCCTAATGATTCATTAAACAGAAAATTAAAAGTAAGGTTTTATTGCATGTATTAAGATAATTAGAATTCATTTCCTACAAGAGTTTGTAAAGCAGGAGAATGAAGTATTGACATATTAATTTTCTAGAACTTAATAAAGTTCAAATAAATTCATAATTCACCTGAAGATGCACATCTCTTTTTCCAGTTGTGCCATAAGCAGAATTTGAAGTCAAATAATGATGGATTTTTTTCACTGCTCCTCGTTCTGCTTCTAATTCAGCAGAAGAACTATCAGTTGGTTCAAAATAAACCAACTTTACTAGAGTTCCTCCAATATCCATTCCAAACCATGGCATTGCTAATGGAAACACAAAGCATTTATAAGTAGAAGAAAGAGTAACATTTCAAACTGTTAACAGACTTTTGAATACCAAACTTTAGATCTGCTTATAATGTAAAATGTTAATTTTTTTTTTCCGCTCTTAAGTATACAATGAAAACATTTATAATATCTTATAACATAATACAAAAACTAAAAAGAAAAATGGAATGAGCTAATTTTTAATTCCATCTAACTGAAAAACTTGCACTTTTAAACCCTATCATGGGGGTTTCTAATTGCATAGTGTTAATATAATATTTGAAAAAAGAATGTAATAGCAGTGTGCTATTAGTAAGATAAAAGTAAAAAACCTCAAGTTAGATACAAATGAAGCAGCAAACAAATCATAAAAAAACCTGAAGATATTTTATTGCTAACTAAATTTTCACCTTCCATTCATGAATTTCTTAGCTTTTATTATTTTTTATTCTAGATATATTATAAGCTCTTTTTAATGATATAAATACTTTGGATTAAGAATATACCATATCAAATAACATCACCATTCATATAATGATAAATAAAAGAAGTTTTTTGGGGAAATTATGAAATAATTTGAAATTTAGTCAAACTAGATCACGTAAGAAGCATAATTAAGCTAATTTCATATAAATGAATTCAAAATTCATGAAAACATCTAACTTAAAATTTTTAGGAAGTCTTTACAGCTGATTCAATGTTTCCAAAAATGCTATTGACTAACTATTTATGTTGATATGATGCTTTAATACTTAATAAGATTAATTGTTAAATACCAATAATTAAATAATAAATAACATAAAAATACATAGTATGTGGGAAAGATGACAGTCCCAATTACTATTGCATACAAATGCCCTTAAAATACCATTAACAGAGGTGGAAAAGTGAAATATAACTGAAGGATTTAACTAAACATTAATTTAGAACTTCACATTTTAATTATATGCTTATAATAAAACTATAGCAATATTTTTAAAAAGGCTACACATACATATTAACAAAATATTTTATCCATCCAATGTCTTTTAAAAAGGTCAATGGTTTTCTCAAAAACGTGTTGTTAAAAAATGAAACTTACGAGGAGCTGACTGCATGCAGTTTGAAACATCACCAATTTCACAAGAAGCCATTTTAAAGTTTAGCTGAAATGAAATATATATATAAATAAGAAATAACTTATCACAGGTAATTTTTACACACTTTTATTTTTAAATTTTGCATGAGTATTTCTAACTGAAATTTTTATATTAGACTAACACAGTTAAGCCTATATTATTAAATAATTCAACACATCACATGAAAGAGTTAATAAGTAATAAGTTTAATACAGAAAAACAAATATTTATCAATCCAAACAAAATATTTTATCCATCCAATGTCTTTTACAAAGGTCAATGGTCTTCTAAAAAATGTATTGTTAAATAATGCCCAATATTAGTAATAAATTTAATACAGAAAAACAAATAACAATGAAAAATATATATAACAATGGTTGAACTAGATGGAAACAACTGAATATTAGATACAATAAAAAGGAAACTTTTTCCCTAATCAAATGAATGAGATACTACAAAAGAATAAAATGTTATAATTGAATATTAAATACAAGAAAAAAAGACAATATTTTTTTTATCAATAATCAGAAAAATGATTCTTTTTTTAAGGAATGAATGAGATACTACAACTGAATATCAGATACACTAAACAGGCAATCATTTTTTTTTTTTTGTCAAATGAATGAGAAATAACTGAATATTATCTCTAAAAGGGCAATTCTTCTTGTATCAAATTCATGAGATCCTACTCTGGTATAAAAATAATTCACTTAACAAATGATTAATTAAAAAGAAAAAATACAACTGAATAGTAGATACACTAAAAAGGCAATATTTTTATCAATAATCAGAAGAATGATTCCTTTTTTTTTATCAATCTTTTTTTTAAACAATTGAATGAGATACTACAATTGAATATCAGATACACTAAAAAGGAATTTTTTTTTTAACAAATGAATGAGATACTACAATTGAATATCAGATACACTAAAGAGGAAATCTTAAAAAAAAAAAAAATCAAATGAATGAGATACAACTGAATGTTAGCTTCCCTAAAAGGCTATCTTTCTTATATCAAAGTAACGAGTCTACTCTGATATAAAAATGAAAGAAAATAATTCACTTAAAAAATGATTGACTACAAAAAGTAAAAATATAACCAAGATTGTCTAGATTAATATTTGACAGCTAAATACTAAACAGCTTTAACCTCATTATTTGTATCTTGGCATTGAGATATCAAGTTTATAGTGTTCCCCTCTCATCCCCTCCCCACAGCAACAAGGCTTTAATTATGCTTATTATTAACCGATGCTTCTAGGAGATTCTTTAATGTTCAAGTAAAATGTAAAAGTAATTGAAATAGCCATATTTGTTTGATATTTAATAAGATGGTGACAAAAGGTTAAAAAAAAGCAAAGAAGAAAAAGCAGGGTAAGCTAAAATCGTCGAATATTGAAATTACTTCTAAATTTTTATAATAATAAAAATTCAGATATTATTTAAATTTTAACAAATAATAAAATGCAAATAAATACACTACATTAATTTATAATGCAATATATTGAAATTAACATAAATCCATATAAATGAAGAAGTTACTGATAAATTTAGATTGATCGAAAAATTTAGATTTGAATGAAAAGAGAAAATACAAACCTTTGTTTAAAAACTATTTCAAATCAGTGATAGATGTTTAATTTTAAAAAAATTACACACAATTTCTAATAATATTAAAACATGCAAGATATTTAAACGCAATCATTCCATAAAAATTAAAATGGGTGACTAAGCAAGATATCACAGAAAAACAACTTAAGAATACAAGAATTACTACTTAATTGTACAAAAAAACATAATATGTTCATTTCAAAAATGAAGTACCAAGGACTGCATAGACGTACATTTTCATTAATATTATTATTCAGTTCATTTATGTATACAAAATCACGGAGTGAGATAAATCATTTAGATAAACAAAACCATTTTTTAAAAACTAAAACTTTTTATAGCTGTGTTTAGCAGAAATTAAACACAGATTTAAACGATGCGGTTAATAGAGACACGGTTAGAGACAAGCGACCATTCCGGTCGCTTTCCTTTAAATAGAGTTACTTAATAATTCACCGATTTGACAGATCTATGATCCTAAGAGGAAACATCTTATTTTTTTAAGTTCATGAATGATCTAAATCTTAGTTAAGCTCAGTTTGTTTTTAATGCTTTTGAATATTTTTCATGCAAGATATTTGTTGAGTAATCTTCGGCGTTAGTTTTGAAATAAAGCAGATGAGTCTGTAATCAGTAAACGACTGCTTAGATTTAAATAAACAAAAATTTAAAACAAAACATTCATGGAAAAGTAGAAATTGCTATTCATTCCCGATTATTTTTGTAGTGGAACGTTTCGTAACTGATTAACTGCATCCTATGCTTTTGACGTCGGGACTCAGGGTTGCCATATTGGCCTTTTTAAGGCCAAATTCTGGAAATTTTGTCTTTTTTCAAAATCCTTGGCCTTGGGAATTTTCATTTGGCCTTAAATTCATTTTTGGCCTTTTATTGGCTTTATTTTTGTTTATGACTTTTAGAAACGATTCTTAATATATAATTGTACTATTTTTTCAATAAACTTTTGATATGACACTTTTCAAATGGCCTACAGTGAGCTGTCAAACGAAGTCGTAGTTCCAGGATAAGAAAGGTTTCTGCCCCCCTTTCTTCAAACTGTTTTAGTCAGAATGCCTCTAGAAGAAGCTATGCTTGTATCTGTACAGCATATAAGAACCATTTTCTTTGTTTCTTATCAAGGTCGAATTCTTTTACAAAAACTTCAACACAAAAGAGTGAAATATTAATATCATTATTATAAGTTGAGAGAGAGTGCATCGCATTACAGATATTTTATTATAATCACACTGAAAAATAATATAGAACATTGTTATTAACAGGGGTTGATATATTTCGCTCGAATATTTCATTCTGCACCGGCAAGAACAGAATTTCTTATTCTTTCTTTTTTTTGCAAAGCCGAGTATGTAGATGTTTTTAAAGAAAATCTTTAAATTTTAGTTTATTAAAAGAGTATTATACATATGCCAATCTAGTGGGATTCTTTTTAATTAAGGGTAGTCATTTTCTTATAACAAATAAGGGGGAAATGAGTGCAATTATCAAATTTGGCTTTTTTTGCCTTATTTTAACGACGGTTTGGCCTTATTTTCCTATTTTGATGTGGCAACCCTGGTGGGACCATATGACGACAAACATGTGAATGAAATGTTGTTTATTTACATTTGTCTGAATCTCTGATTCTTCAACCATTCGTCTTTCATAATAATTTTGAAATATTTTAACTGCTTTAAAGTATAAATATCAAATTTATTTATCAAATAAAACAATCAGATAATTATCAAACATGCTCACTCCTGTTATTTTGAAACATTGTTCAAAATTTAGATTTTTAAGGTTTTCCAATTTTGCCCGAAGTATAGCATCGTTTTTGGATCGTGAGTATTATCTTAATATAAATAAAGGTCATTGTGGGTATGTGGCTGTGTTCCACATCGCCTCCTAAACCAATGGACTGTTTTCAACCAAATTTTGCACATTTATTATTCAAGACAAGGGGAAGACACTTATGAACTTTTCTAAGTTCAAAAGTTAATTAAACAGTCAGTTAATTAGAAATTAACCGAAACCGTTTTTCCGCCGTAACTTCGGAGCAAATTGCCCGACAAAAAATATTTTTATACCGTCTTAAAGTTCAAAATTTTACCTTTCAATGATACCAATTTTATATCTGCGATATTTTTCCTTCAATTTTTATTATTTTTTAAAAGTTTAATAATTGTTAATTAAGTGCCGACGATTTGGAAATAACGCAAATTTATAGCTACTCCGTTGCTAGGCAATGGTTAGACTTTGAACTAATTTACTTTTATTTCTGAAATTTTTGCTTATTTTTATAAATATGTTTTATATAAGAAGAGAGTCAACCGTCAACTTTTAAAAGCCCCAAATCTTATTAAAATTTCAGTTAATTGAAAATTAAACAAGATTTTGGCATTTTCCGTGATATTTTTCGAAAATATGTATTATGTCACTAAAACTATTTTTACACAATAAAAGTTTAAAAAATTAACTTTTCATGACACAACTTTCATTTCCATTCAATTCGTTAATGTCATTTTAATAATTTTTCAAAAATTAAATTGTGTATAAAATTTACAATTTTTTTTTTTATTCGTGAAGAACAAGAATACATAAGAACTGTTGCTAGATCACATTAGAAGAATTTTGGATGTAGACGAATTTTCTTATTTTTTATTCATATTTATTCTAACGCTTTTTCTCAATGAAAAATTTACTATGTAATTGTCCCAAAACATGTTAAAATCTTTTTTATACTGCAAGATTTATGAACAAAATTTGAAGTACCTATGCAATAAATACTAATAACTTGTGGAGAAAATTAGCTATTGGCGGTTTTTACAAATTGTCTGGTTCAACTGATATTCTCATTTTAATTAAAAAACATTTCAGGCGATACAAGAATTTTGGGTATTGTAATTTTCTATACTAAAGTTGTTTTTACATCAAAAATATTAGACATGAAAGTATTTTAATTTCGAGCAACGCCGGGCATAACAGCTAGTATGTATATATTTATTAAAATTGTAGTCAAACGATTAGTGATAACTTTTTCGGAAATTTCATTTGAAAATCAATATTTTAGCTGCTCTGGGACTTTCCGAAGAACAGCTGCAAGTTCAAAAAATTGCTCAGGAATTTTCGTCCAAAGAAATGTTTCCCAACATGGCTGAATGGGACGAAAAGGTATTTTATTTTTGTCATTTCAGAAAAAAATATGCATACTTTAAAATGCTACGTATAAAAAATGATTCACGTCTGATTTATTTGGAAGAAGCACATTTTTATCGGTCTTTTTGATATATATTTCTTATGTATTTATATTTGTGACATTATTTCGCTTTGGCAGAAAGCATTTGAAAACCCTATTCGTAATTCTATTATTCTAAACAGTTGTTAATTTTCAAAACCAATAAGGTTTTCTCAAATTGTAATTCCAGTTTGTTTTTTATTCTTATTTGATTTGTAAGAAATTTGAGGTTTCAATTACTGCTGAATATATTTATGTAATTAAATCATTTACAACTGAAATGTAAATATGAATAATTATAGATTTCTTTCTTTTTTTAAGTTGTAAAATTGAGTTGCAGACATAGTTTTACCTTTCATTTCTTATGTATTATATACCAGCTTCCTCCAGGATGAAAAAGCCAAAATGGCTGATAAAAATGTATTAATATTTGAGCTAAATTTTGATGTAGTATGTTTCGCATCTGATGAAATTAATGACTTAGGTTTTTACATTTAGCAAATAAAAAAGGCTAAAAATCTTGGAGAGTCAATGAAGTTATTTTTTTTATTGGTCAAGCATAATTCTAATTTAAATTACAATTATTACACTTTATTAAGCTAATTATAGAGTGAATATTTAACCTAATTAAACACAATCTCCAGGAAAAACTTTTTTTACGTAACAGGAAAGATGAGTTTTAAGATCATTCCTAGAAATTAAATCTATCATAATAATATTGTAAATATGTCTAAAAAGTAAATTTATTTGAAGTAATGAGGAAAGAAAAAATTGGACTAAAAAACTGATGAAATGGAATTCAATTTTTGCTTTAAAAAAGTTTTTATATCGCAAGATGAAAATATAATTATAAATCATGCTTCTTCTTTATCAGGAGAAAAATATAAGATTTATTGATTTGAAGGAATGAAAGTTGATTGACTTTCATTACAACATTTCAAAGTATTGTTAAATAATTATGCTTAAAAATATTTTTAAAAAATTGAAAAATTAAGGAGAAAATTGCACAGCAACTAAACTGGCATCATATTGAAAGATAAAAATTTTGAAATTTAATAATCTGTAAAAATTATTTTTATGTGATAATATTTTTTTAGTAATAGTTGAAAAAATTCCCAATTCTTGCTTAATTTTTAATTAATTAAAATTTAAAAACTTTCTGAGATGCATATTCCTATGCTCTTATAGTATGTTTGTACCAAATTTGGTGGCTTTAGATTCAACGGACTGTAGAACATCAACATACATTCTCTTTTATTATTTATTGACAATTTGCATACAAAAGCATGATCAGAAGCAAAACATAGAAATAAGACTATGGTACTCCGTGTTAGATTTTATTTCTTAAAAAAATAAAATGCATCTATAACTTATAATTTTCTTGTTTTCAACTGTCTTGTTTGAAATTGATTTAGTACAAAAGTTTAGTTCTTTACATGTAAAGAGGAATTGTTCGTCTTTTATAAAAATCTGAGGGTTTTGTCCAAACTTGATGAAATTTTTCGCATGTGCTCTTTAAAACAAAAGGAGAATCACTGTCAACTTTTCAAAGCCCTGTAGTTAATTAAAATTTCAGTTATTAAAAATTGAACAAGATTTTGTTGTTTTTCCCGTGAAATCTTTCTAAACTCATTTCAAAAGAATGATTTTTTTTGATTATTTTAGAAATTCAAAAAATTATTTTTGTAATGATATAAATTTAATGACAAATTACGAAAATATTATTACTACAAATCACTAAACTAACAATCATTAAAAGAATTTCCTTCCCTCACTCTTACAAAAAATAAATACTCTACTAACGGACACCATTTATCCTTCACGCTTTGTCGCTAAAACCGTATATGAAAAATTTAACCTAAAGAATTTAAAATCAAATATTTTTCATAATATTTTCGTTATTGATTTTAACCCTGTAGGTGAGAAATTTATTGGTATTAGACTTGGTGGCAACTTTGAATTCTTGGTGTGTATCTAAAAATAATATGCTATGCTGTTATCAATTCCTTGCTTTAGTTTGAACTCATTTAATCCAGCTTTGTAGAGCGAACTATTAGAATTTAATTTTAGGGTAGGGTGGACCTTGAAGAACAAAGTCAAAATAAAAAACATTACTGCGAGTTTGTCTTCCATCCCTACGTTAAAAGGTACTAAAATCAAATGCAAATTTGTAGGATGTCCAAAATTAAATTTCTGAAGTCTTGTCAGTCTCATCTGGGTCAAAATATATTGGAAAACCAGACAATGATCTCGTCACAGAGAAAAAGTGCTCCTTCTCTGTGGAGCTTGCAAACCGATTTGCTAAGATCGCCACCGAATATGATTAAATATTATTATATCCATACACTCATTCTTTTATCAAAGAGATTTATAAACAACGTGTGTGAGGGATTATAATCCCAATGCTAAGAATAACCGATTAATAACTAATAAATACTAATTATCTATGAGTCTTTCTCTTCATTAGAATTTAGTTGGAATAATTTCATTATTTAGATTTAGTTTAGCTGAGAGTCCCGATTATGGTTAAGTTGGGTTTCTATATTGTGCCGACCATTATTCTTGTTTTTACCTTTCCTGTTATAATAGCCCTGCATCGATTGAAAATATATTGAAAGAACTTTATCTGTAAGGAGTGAAATCCATTTTTGAGTTATCAAAGCATATTTGTAATAATATTAGTATTCGTAATGAATGATCTAATGATATTAGTGAATTCTGTTCTTCAAAGCTAAAGATAAAGAACAGATTTAGAAGTTCATTTTCTGAAGAGAACTTGGAATTTTCTGTATAATGCTATCTATTGGAAAGGAATTGTTAGATGATTTGGATGCAGAAGTAATCATTGACATACCATCTAGTAAACTCAACAGCTGACTAGATATCTAGCAAACTCGAACGCTTACTGAGTTCTGTACTTTTGAGTTGTTAATCTTTTAAAGTAAGAAGTATTCTTTAAATTTGTTGAACTTGGTACATGGTTAGCTCTATAATTTCAGTTTGGTTTTAAAAAAATTCTCAAAATAACAGTACAGTTCCAAAATTACAGTAAGCTATACACCCACCAAAAATTATTTAAAATTCAATCATAAATTTGTTTTTGTATTTGGTAATTCTTACTTTCAATAATATGTAATAATACATGTATACTTTAATTAGTAATTTGACTAGCGAAACGAGGTCCTGTTTTCACTGGACCGTTCGAGCGAAAACAGTTTGTCAGTAATTTACTGACTTGTCTAATATAGTCTGTTTGTTTGTAATTTGTTTTGTCACGATCAAACGCGTTGTTCGATTTTCTTTGAATTTGACATAAATGCTCTTTGATGTCGGCGAAAACGACCGTATGTGTTTTTTATTTTTTATTCCGTTTCAAGATGGTGGACGCTTAAATGGTTGCGTTTCATGTAATGTTGTGTTTATTCAACGATTGTAGCCAAAAGAAACTCCGTTCATAATGCATCCAAAGATACCTCTAATAATAACAAATTACATTTAATTGCGATTTTGTTAGTATTGATAAAAGCAGACATTTAATTGTACTTTAATTAATAATGATAAAAGCAGAGACTTGCGCAAATAATTTGAATTTGGAAAATAAAT